>JAQMYF010000021.1:33877622-33889389 GCA_030014195.1 Neosilurus mollespiculum
CTCTCTCTCTCTCTCTCTCTCTCACACACACACACACACACACACACACACACACTCTCTCTCACACACACACACACACACACTCTCTCGCTCTCTCTCATACACACACACACACACACTCACAATTTCCCTCTCTCAAACACACACACACACACACACACACACACACACACACACACTCTCTCTCTCATACACACACACATTCTCTCTCACACACACACACGCACACACTCTCTCGCTCTCTCTCATACACACACACACACACTCACAATTTCCCTCTCTCAAACACACACACACACACACACACACACACACACTCTCTCTCTCTCTCATACACACACACATTCTCTCTCTCACACACACACACACACACACACACACGCACACACTCTCTCGCTCTCTCTCATACATGCACACACTCAGTCACACAGCAACTCTGAGTAAGAACAGGAGAAAGGAGAATTAAACGCCATCATTATGAAACATCCTAAATGAAGTTAGGATGTAGATGTGAGCAGTCATGCAGAAGCCTACTTCCATGAGGTCACAGGATTTTCCCTGAAAAGTTTTTGCTGGGAATAATGACTTCCTTTCCTTCAAAAACATGCAAACCCTTCAGTATTGGAAATCTGCCTGATTACAGAGGCACTGGATTAAGATTTATGAAGTGTCATGTGATCATGTGACATCATTTATATAAAAAAAGACTGGAACAGATCCTTTGTACTGACTGATGCCTATAACAGCTAGTAAATAGCTCTCAAATGGTTTGTCAATTTATGTCCTTTTACAAGATGGAGGTGCCATTTTTATGATCCCTCTGGTCAAGTACAGCACTTGAACCATTTCCAACGACTGCTCCATGTTCTCAATGCCTGAACACAGAGTTTCTGGCTTCTGACTAGCACCCAAAGCCCTGGAGAACATGGTCCAGCTTGTCTTCATGGGTACTAAAACTCATTTTTGGCCCTCTTCTTGCTCAAAACTCTGGCATCATCTTCATGAAAAAATATACATATTATCCCACGCCTGATGGGCTGTTCTCAAAAATGAAACACTGTTTACTGCTGCCATGGTTAGAAGTAGGGGTGAGAGATTTTTATCCTTAAAAACAGGAGGTTCGCCCACGCACTCACCTGGGACCGCTCTTGGCCGGTGCGAGGAAGCCAGGAGGTTATGGGAGCCTGGGAATGTTTAGTATGAAGAAAGCGATCCGAAAGGAGCCGAAGCTGTGGGAATTGGACAGGAAACATGGAAAGTAACCCTTTCCTGCCTTGAGAGTGTGCGCAAGTGAAAGCAGGAAAAGTAATGCATCGAGAATCTGACTTATTTCCACATTATCAGTTGTTAAGAGTACCTTCAGCAGGAGAGGAGCTGTTGTTGATCACATTCGAATAACCAAAACTGAAACAACTTATATAGAAGATGAATCAAAACATGACGCATGAAGCCACAGAAGGCTCAAGCAATGCTGAAGGTTATTACACAATCAACATCTATAAATTTTCCAAGATAACTTAGCATGACACAAATCACAGTTTTACTGAGTCCTATAGAAATATATAGTACACTTAGAAACAAACAAATAAACGTTTTAATCAGGAATAAGATCAAAAACATGAAAAATATAGAAAGGGAACGGCATTATTAAAAAAGCCAAATGAAGATCCTAAAAATGTCTTCAGGACCCAAACACAACATCTGCATACAAATACGGGGCCCTTAGGATAAAAGACAATAATCATGTTTAACCTGTTATTAAATCCAAACCGAATTTGCATATAACAGTACGACTGTTCTACAATTTGGAGACTTAATAAACAAGAGCACAAAAGTAGAACGGATCAAAATGTACCGCAATAATCTTCACTGGAAAAATAAAAACAATCATTAAATGAATAAAAAGAAGACCGAGTGTAGTCAGCAAGTGGCTACGTAAAAGAGTGATGAAAGGGGAGGAAAAGGAAAAGAGGTAACTTTGGCAGACAGACCAAGTGATAAAACAGCAGACATGCTCAATGCACAGCAAATAAAAATCTTTGTTAATCCATCAGTCACCGAGGCAGACGACGGAACAGTGTGTCCTGTTTTCAAGATGGAGCGTGTGTGCACAACAGATTCCAGCATATCCTCAGAGTGACATCATTTACTGGAATTAAAAAACAAAAAACACGACTAGGAATATTTAAAGCAAATGCATTACAGCAGAGGAAGAGGAGAGAACATCACCGATCATATATAGCATGACGGATTCACTCTTTTCACCAGATTGGGATTAGAGATGGGAACCGAAACTCAGTTCCAATTTAGAACCGAATGCTAAATGCCAACACTGTGTTCCTATTAAAAAAGAATTTTAGTTCTGCTTATGGGTTCCGAAATACGGTAGCCCTTTATTATTGCAAATAAAGGCTACACGGAGATCTGGAAGGTGAACATCTGCAAGGATGTACAGTATGTATTTATCAGCCAACACCGATCTCCATTTCTACATCACGCATCAACACATTGGGGTGTTTGTGTGGGGCTTCCATGCTTGCATGAGTTTCCTCTGGGTACTCGGGTTTCCTCTCACGGTCCAAACCCATACACATTAGACTAACTGGCTGTTCCACATTGCCCAAGTAAGAGTGTACGTGTGAATGGGTGGGGGGGTGTTAGCCCTCGTACGGTCAAGCGAGCTGTTCGGCACGTACAACGCCTTCGCCCAGTATTGGCTGAGATGGGCTCCAACCTTCCCACGACCCTAGTAGGATAAGGAGGCTCAGCAAGAGTGGATCTTGTTTTGTTTTTTGTTTTTTTAAATGTCAAGTCAGTTGACAAGCAGAAGAGTGCTAGAAGTGATGAGCTGGCTGAAATGGGTTCATATGGGGACTGAGAAAAGGGAAAGTTCCTCTCTCATTAACTCGCTTTGAGAGTGTATGACAGACATCTCTTTGCAAAGAAAATAAAAATTGCTTGCTGCTTCAAAATACTTTATCTCCTGATTTCTCTCCCAAGGGGCACTTTCCACCTTATTCTTTATAAGATTATAATTATATTTCCACCACATTCTTTATAAGGATCAAAACTTCCTGGGGTTGTCAAAATGCTTAAATCCTGTCTTTCAGATTTCTTTTGTATTAATTTACTCTGTAAGGAGATCCACACAACTCTAAACTGTTGGATTGCATCAATGGTGAAGAAAATTCAGTGATCCAGAACGATGTTGATCATGTAAAAGCCGACTGAAAAGAACAAACATTTATTCCAAGGTTTTCCAACAGCTCACATCTGACTGAAAATGTTCTACAGACGCTTCCTCTCTCGTCCAGACGTCAGTGAGGTATTCTGGGGATTAAGACTTCACCACCTTTGAGTGTGTGCGGCAGGTGTGTACCCAGGCTAAGCACTCAGCACTCAATATTTATAGGAAGGCATGAAGAAGAAACAGACAAAAAATCAGGTTTTCACCAAAATTGGATTTTTCTACCTAAAAGATAAATGTATCTCTACTCAGCACAATATATCACTTACAATATAGCGATAGCAGAGAACAAATCTGTTTTGTGTGAACACTAATAAAGATGGGCACCAGTACAAATATTTTCACAAATCCACTTCTATTTTGCACAACACTGCGATGGAAACCTGACCTGTAACCACAAAAAAACCCCAGAAATAGTCATTAATCAATCTAGGTTAAAGCTTACCCCAGCCGACCATAAAATAACCTAAATATATTAAAAGTATATGGACACTTAACCAGCATACCCATGCCTTCCTGTTTTTTGGTAGCCTCCACTCTTCTGGGAAGGCATTACACGAAATCTTTGAGTGTGAATATGGGAAGCGTTAGTGAGGTCAGGCACTGATGTTGGGTGAGGAGTCCTGGGGTGCACTCAGCGTTCAGCGGGGTCGAGGTCAGGGCCATCTGAAGGACATTTCACTTTTTTCGCTCATTCACTCTGCCGCAATTTGTCAAACATAAAGACATTCTATACAAATGAACTGCATGTTAAAAACGTGTGCACAAATGGGCAATGATGAGCAAGTTTCCACAAACCTCTGATCATATAGTGGAGCAGTTACTGTTAAACAATCAGGGTGATGCTGGCTTTCAGGGAAATTGGAACTGAATGATTTAATGCACTATTCACTTTTTTCCCACTTTTGGGAAGAACCATCCATATTCTATCTATTACCATTGAATATAACCAATAGTACATTCTGATTGGCTAATCTACTACTAAAATTTTCTGTACCATTAGTAGCTCTGTCAATACATTAAAAAATATAACAATAATAACAACAACAACAATAATACAGAAGTGGGCGCAACTCAAAGCATCTGCTATGCAAAATGCGAACCGTGGCTTGTCCATTTAACCCACAAAAAGCAACAAAATACGGAATGAAAACATTTGATGGTACGAATAAAGTACTTTTTCCCACCAAACATGACTTTCTCAGTCTGCTGGAAGGAACAGGTCTCCAGTCCTCTGTGTTGCCCGATGCCGGTGACTGGGGGAGGGGCCTTCGCAAGTGGTGTGCGACGATGAATAAGGGTGGCGATGGGGCCAGACTAGGCTTATTTAAATTTAAAAAATTTAAATGCTTTATTTCTCACAGCCTAGTGAGACTGGATAAAATAAAACAGTTATTCCACTCAAACACCTCAGGTATGACTCAGGCTCATGGAATAACTATTAATTCTGAAAGTTAAGTTGAGATGGAAAGGCTCACTCATGAGGGCCCTCTGACAACAGAGAATATCAGAGGTGATGAGGATATGTACCACATGCACTTCTGGTTTAGCTGACCAGCGCGTTCTGCAGTGTGAAATGAACACGGCTTGATTGGCTGCTGAACGCAGAGGAATGTTGACCACAGCTGGTCATTGTTGAAAGTTCCATTGTAGATCATGTGACCTGGTTTGAATTCAGAATGGAATCTGGAACTGAATCCACCCTAAACTAATCCCACTTCCATCCAACACACACACACACACACACACACACATTGTGAGGACCTTCCACTGATACAGCCAGTAATGCAGTTAATTCATTTTTCACTACACTGAAAGCTATGCATTTCCCACATGTGAAAACTCTTTTATGATTTTGGATCATGTGTGAACACTGAACTGCAGAGGCTTTTCAGGAATCTGCTTTTATGGATCAAGAAATAAAACTGAGAAAACATAGCGAAAGCAAACAGCTGTGCACAAAAGATCAAGCTGGCAAACATGAGCAGCTGAAAGAGGTCATGGAAAGCACAAATAATAAGAAAAATCATAATAATAAACAACTAAAATTGATGAAAAGACCCAAAAAGGGCAGGTGAAAGCGTGAGGATTGTGTGTGTGTCCCGTATATGAGGAAGGTAGAGAATGAGAAAAAGAAACAAAGACAGAATGAGCGAGAGGAAAGGTAAGGTCCAGATGAGGCAGCTGGGCTCCATTACTCCACACCAGCCCTCCTCCTCCATGCAGGAAATGAGCAATCATTTAGTAGTGACAGGTACATGCTGAACCTCACTATCTCTCCTCTAAAACCTAGCAGATACTGCAAACAGCCAGCCAGCATTAACCTCTCAGCCCACCACACACTGGAGTGTGTAAGGGTTTGCGTGAGTGTGTAAAGAGAAAAAAAAAAACAATAAAGTGAACATGATAATGTTAAACTGGGGCGATATAAAAGATGATGTATGGGAGAAAAAGAGGCTTCTCAGAGCAAGGAAAAGTTCACACACGTGTGTTTCTGGTTTGGGAGAAGTCCTGCGTAAGTCTCCTGTGTGCTGTGAAGGGTTGAGCATGGCTGATTTTAACTGGGTGTGACTGTGAAGCCTGAGTTAATGTACTGTCTTATCCAGAGAGAGCACACCTTACTGAACCGACAACAAAACCCTGGGCACTAATGAAAAACACAACTTGGTTCTCATCTGCTTTTTTATCTCTAGCGTGCATTTCCACACCAGAGAGATATTCAGGATATCAGCTGATTGAAAAAAAGTTTTCGGTGGGGGAACAGTGCTTGAAAACATCATAAACAAAGGAACATTCAGCTTTAGAACGGGTTTAGGGATTTTGAAGTGACAACAGTAGGGTTACATTAAAAAAAAAGAGGAACGGATTCAACGCTGAGAATAAGATCCTACTTGGCTCCACGTGACCAGGAGTATCAAAGAAGCCAGTGTAATAAACTTTATTCTCAATTCTGACCAGTCTGAAAGCACTGCATAATTGTCTATTTCTACCAGCAGCTCTGACAGCCATGTCAGCTACAAGACAAGCTTAAGTTAGGTCGGCACGATGGCACAGTGGTTAGCACATCCACCTCACAGCAAGAAGGTCCTGGATTCGAGGCCCGGCTCGGCTCGGGCATGTCTGTGTGGAGTTATGTACTGATATGTATGCATCAATATGAGATATGCATTCATATGAGAAGGTAAAAAAGGCCATAAAATGGGAGGTCCAACACACATGCCTGTATTTTCAAAATGGATGTTAAGCTTTGAAATTTTAAAATGATAATCTGGAAGGCCTTGTCCAAACAGATAAGCTCATGTAATAAGTAAGAAATTGAAGTAGATGTTTTAGTCCCCGTGGCACATATGTGTTCCCCGTGGTGAAGGTCCAGACTAAGTGCGGTTCAGAAGACCCATACGGATAGAGAAAATACAAGGACTCAGTTTCCCTTGCCCGAATGCGGGTTACTGGGATCCCTCCTGGAGCCAGGCCTGGGCCAGGCTTAGCCCGAAAAGGAGACATGGGTTCGCATGGGGACCCAAAACCTGTGGGAGGGGCTATAGGGGTCGAGTGCATTGTGAGTTGGGTGGCGGCCGAAGGCATGGGTTCTGTCGGACCGATCCTCAGCTACTGACTCTGGCTCTTGGGACATGGAATGCCACCTCGCTGGCAGGGAAGGAGCCTGAGCTGGTGCGTGAGGTTGAGAGATACTGACTAGATATAATCAAACTCACCTCGACACACAGCTTGGGCTCTGGAACCACCCATCACGAGAGGGGCTTGGTCCGAATTTGGTAACAACAGGTCAAATTCGTTTCCAGTGAGGGGTGGGGTCTGCCAAGGCTTTACTTTGTCACCGGTTCTGTTTATAATTTTTATGGACAGAGTTTCTAGGCACAGCCGAGGCATTGAGGGATTCTGGTTTGGTGGCCATAGGATTTCATCTCTGCTTTTTGCAGATGTTGTCCTTTTGGTTTCACCAAGCCAGAACCTCCAGCTCTCATTGGAGCGATTCGCAACTGAGTGCAAAGCGTTCAGGATAAGAATCAGCTCCTCCAAGTCCGAGGCCTTGGTTTCAGCCGGAAAAGGGTGGGTTGCACCCTTCGGGTCTGGAACGAGGTCCTGCCCCAAGTGGGGGAGTTTAAGTACATCGAAGTCTTGTTCACGAGTGAAGGAAGGATGGAACGGGAGATCAACAGGTGGATCGGTGCAGCCTCTGCTGTAAAGTCCGTCGTGGTGAATAGGGAGCTGAGCCGAAAAGCAAAGCTCTCAATTTACCAGTCGACCTATGTTCCTACCCTCACGGCTTTGGGTAGTGACCAAAAGAACAAGATCGCGGATACAGGCAGTTGAAATGAGCTTCCTTCGCAGGGTGGCGGGGCTTTCCCTTAGAGCTCGAAGTAGAATCGCTGCTCCTTCGTGTTGAGAGGAGCCAGTTGAGGTGGCTCAGGCATCTGATTAGAATGCCTCCCAAACGCCTCCCTGGTGTGGTGTTTCGGGCATGTCCAACTGGGAAGAGACCTCGGGGCCGACCCAGAACATGCTGGAGGGACTATGTCTCTCGGCTTGTCTGGGAACGCCTCGAGTGCCCCCGGAAAAGCTGGAGGAAGTGGCTGGGGAGAGGGACGTCTGGACCACACTGCTTAGGCTGTTGCCCCCGCGACCCGACTCCGGAACAAGCGGAAGAAAAAGATGATGATCATTATAAACTCTGTATCTCTGGAAAAGCTGAAAGGGTGTTAACACTTTGGGTATGCAGTGAACCATGACCGGAGACTCCAATGAGTTATATTACATACAGTACCTGTGTTGTGCTTGTTTGGAATCTGTGTATAAGGAATTTAGATGAAATCAGCAGCAGCACCTACACAAAGGCTTTCAGTCTTGTTTGCAGAATGTTCCTCTAATACAAACAGGAACGACAGAACAAACACACAGGGACGAGACCTGCCACTCTGAATATCATCTAATCCAACTGAGATCTCAAATCACGACAAATGGCTTCGAAATAAACCAGGTGTGTTTATGATCTTACTTTGTTTAATGAAAGTGCATTACCCCTCATCCATGCAGACCTGTAAACACCATCTCTATGCAGTCCTGAGCACATGGTTCTGCTCAAAAATCCAAAAATAAACACACACACACACAAGTGCTACGCCATTTTGTTTTGCCTCTAAGCACGTACTGCCAGAGGCTTGGAAACCTCCAATTACAAGACAATTTGTCCAGCTCGCCAGTCTAACTCTCTTATTACACCAAAGCATGCAGCCATCCCACAGCTATAAACATCAGTATCAAGAGATCATGATTTGTTACAGACACAGGTTTACAGAGGGGGAAACACATGTACTTTATTTAAACTGTCACCATGACACTACAGTGGGTCAGCTGATTCTAAATCGGGACATTCTGCATTCAGAGTTTCAGAAACACAATGACTCCATATTTCTAAACAAGCTGTCTTGTATTTATATATCGAGATTTAGTGTCAATTAACTCAACATAACATGCTCATGGCATTCAAAATGCTGAATCTGACCAGGCCAGTGTTTCAGGTTGTAACGTCTTAAGAAACCATTGCGTAGTGAATTGTACTTAGCGAACAGGATATCAAGTAAAAGCAGTAATAAACAATATGATACACAAATTATTAGCATTAGCAACAATATTAACATTAAGCATTCTAAAAGCAGGTCATATATGAGCTTATCTAAGCCTAGCTCTAAATAATAAAACCTGCTGTGTAATGGTAAGGGCTTGAAGAGAACCTCACACATTTTAAGGAACTTTATACGTACAGAGGCGTAGCAGTTAGCACTTACATATCACAGAAGACAGTTCTGGGTTCAAGCCCTGTACTCAGCAAGGGCGTTTCTGTGTGGAGTTTGCATGTTCTCCCCATGCTTGCGTGGGTTTCCTCCAAGTTCTCCGGTTTCTTCCCACAGTCCAAAGACATGCACATTAGGCTTACTGGCTGTTGAGAATGTGAGAATGTGAGAGTGAGATGGCCATGCAATGGTCTGGCGAGCTGTTCATGGTGCACCCTGCCTTCACCCAGAGTTGCCTGGCATGGGCTCCAGCATCCCCACAACCTTAATAAAAGGATAAAATGTTTTGCAAAATGAAAGGAAGAAGAAAAAAATGGGCACACAACTTCTTGTACATCCAGGTTCAGCCGTTACGCTGATGTCCACCAATTTATCAGGAATTCAGATGAACATGAAAGACGTCTGCGGCGTCCTGAATTCATAACATTCGCATCATCAATAAAGCTGACTGAGTTTTTTCCACTGCCAGCCTTACAGCCTCATGGCATCACATGACAGAGATGAGGTTGCTGCTTTGGATCATTTTCTACTACTTAGATTTTTTTCCCCCACCTCTCTGGTCCAGGTTAGGCTTTGTCTCCTCTATCCATAAAAGCACTCCCTCTCTCTCACACACACACATCTACACCCTGGACTGGTCCTGGCATTTCTGAGAAGGGGCTCATCATAAACAGTGATGGTGCTGACATTTTTTACTTCCATGATGACATACTTCCATACATCATTCATGCTGGCTGTGCATTTTACTCCAAAAGGGAAACTGGTCTCATTAATGCTCCTTTGATTATGATTGCACCATCGAAACTCGAACGCAGTACTCAGTAGGAGGGATTTTAACCAGTTGTTATGCATTGTACGCATACTCCACTTGAAGCAAATGTGTCCTGTGTTTACTTGTACCTCACCCTTTTGGAAACAGCTTTATCCAAATGGTCTGACGTGCCTTGTTTGAGAATTCTCCATGTGTATGTGCTCTTCTAGCAAAGCCCATATGGCAATCACTCACACTGTGAACCTCAAGTAACCTGCTACAACTTAAAATTCAAGACAATAATTAGGTTGTAGTTCTCATAGGATGGAGGTCATTTGTTACATGTTATCGCCATTAGGCATGGACCCAAAAATCCTTGCAGTTATTAAAACAATGAATAAGCTTTATCATCAACTCCTCAGGTTTGTTGGGGGAGTTCGACTTCACCTTGGCCGCCCTGGAAATGAACTCACGCCCAAGAACTGAACTGGTCACAAACATGAAACTGCATAATGGTGTACTATTAACAATTAGCATTCTTATTATTCTCTAATGCAGGGTTGCTCAACAATGCTTTTCCCTATTAAACAGTAGGGCCACATACTGTACATGGACTAATCATTATCAGTATATCCACATGACACAAATGCTTCTCAGAACTCCTGAGACCATAACATCATGTGCTTATCAGTCGATAAGAATCTTCTTTGGGAAACAGCATCCTGATGTCATATTCTGTCCATCACTCCCCTGTCCTGGAGGCACCCCCACCCCCCTCTCTCTCTCACACACACACACACACACACACACACACACACAGCTCACTTTATTGAGTCTGTGGTTCAAATGAAGACTCGTTCAGCATTCAGAGACGGAAACAGCACTCCATGAAAGTTAGAAGGCCAGACTTGCTATGAAAACAGATCTTGCCACAAAGCTGCCATGTTCAGTCAGTGATGACACCACACAGGGTGGATAACTGGGTTGCTGTAGACATTTTGGGGTCGACTTCACCATGATTTTAACATTAAACTGCTTCCTTGGTTTTTTTTTTTTTTATCTTTCCAGAACATAACAGGCTCAAAGCCAAGCTTTCAGAAATGCCTAATTAGGTCTGGTTTGTAAGTGTGCACTTAAAACCCAGGGAAAAAAAAAAACAGAATCTGTGCCATCTATGAGCACTTGTGAAGCTCTGGCACTGTGACCTGTTCCATTCCTCTTCACTTTTCTCACAGGATCAAACAAGGCTGGGCAGCACGCTGAATGAGGGCATGCTGTTACAGACAGGGTGCAGCAGTGTGATGGTGTTTCGCAGCCAGACCAAAAGCAGACAGCATTCATCGATTATTTTACAACAAAAGAATTATGAAATATTTCTTTTCTCTTTCGCTATAGCACTTTGCCAACAACATTTAACTGTTTCTTGTTAAATTAAAACATTTCATCCTTTTAATTTATAATTATATTACCTATAAGCCATTTAATTTTCCCCATGCCAGAAAACCAAACAACCTTATTTTAAAGTGTGAAAACTTACTATAGTCTTCTTCCATAAAATGTTCATCACCTTACAGAAAGTTTCACCTAAGCGATGTCTGTACATGTTACACTATCATTAAATGAGGATCACCTCACAAGATCCTGTGAAATGTATTAAAATAAGTGCTTTAATATCAATTTGGCTCATCAGGGATAAACGTATAAAGTCCTGTATTTTACATTTACATTCAGATATTCACAGCATATTTCTGTTAAAGCTGCTACTTGACAATGTCCTTTATTAACAGTGCTATATTGATAAAACTAAATTAAATTTGTGATTGGTACTGCACCTGCCACTATATCAGAGCCGTGCTGTCAAAACAAATCAGATCAGATTCAAAACTACAGCATCACTGAATATACATACATACATACACACACACATATATATATATATATATATATATATATATA
>JAQMYF010000021.1:33952413-33971758 GCA_030014195.1 Neosilurus mollespiculum
TATTCAGGCAGGTTTTGAGTGAGGATGTGCTTTGACATTAAGAAAACCACAGAGACAGGGGGACCTGACGTGACCGTAAAGTATTAGCTAGCCTGGTGCCTTTAATATGTCACCACATATTAAAGGCAGCATGCTAGCTAATACTTTAATTACTAGATTTTCTAGCCAAAGGTAATTCATTCCACATAATGGCTGTTATGGTTTATGTTCACCCCAGTTCATTAATATTCATGTAAACTAACTTAAGTTTAGTCTAAATTAAGGTTTCCTGAAATGAAAACAGGGACATTTCCAGCTCAGAGGCAAAAAAAATCATTACATTTTATTATTATGGAAAAAAAAAAAAAAACAACAATTGTGGTTTCATGTATTTTGATAAATGTTTATTATACAAAAAGTGTAGAATGGTTGTTGAATTTCAAAAGTGTAATAAGGTCTGGTCTGAAGAGCCAGTCAGTGGTCCTGGTAGTCTGAATAGAATAAAAGCAGAAGAGAACATGAGCAAAACTGAAGTAACAGACAACAACTTCACCAGCGACATGATGGACTATGCTAGTCTTCACGTAAACAACAGATGCTCTGCATTGATCACTATAATCATCCTTGCTTTAGTAAAATTCACCCATAGCACAGTCTAGTGCCAACCCACATAAAATGAATGAGTTCACATACACACACACACACACACACACACACACACACACACACACACACACACACACACACCATTTAACGTAGTAAGCTGCTCCTTATGCTTCCAGAGTCCAGGTCCCAGGAAAATTCTTACAGTATAGTGACATGCCCACCCTGTTCGTTCACGCTTCCAGGTAACAATAACAGCAGTGTGACCAGCCACTGTAATACCCGTTGTTCTAGTCTGTGCACGACAGGTTTTTTTTTCTTTTCATTAAGTGCTAAAATCAGGGAACATTTCCAGGGAAAGCCTTAGCCAGGGACAGGTTATCCAAAACGGGGACTGTCCCCAGAAATCAGGGACGTCTAGTCACCTTAGTCTAGATCAGGGGTGTCAAAGTCATTTTTACTGAGGGCTGCATCACTAAATTCCGAGGTCATCAAGGGCCGGATAATCTAGTCAAAAAGGGCAACCTTGAAAACTGAATGTCAGAGTGATTAGTTTATGATGTGTCCTCTTTAACTTTATCTACTGTCCTTTTCGGACAGTGTTTGACAGAAACATGCTAGTTTGCAATCTTTCTTGATCTATGAATGAAATTTGAAATAGGTTTTGCCGCCACCTATTGGATGGACGATGTAGACATCATATGTTTCATGGTAATGGTTGATGTGAAGAATGTACGATAAGCCCATTCTTTGAAAGCACTTGCGGGCCACATACAATGAGTTGATGGGCGAGATTTGGCCAGCGGGCCATGAGTTTGACACCTGTGGTCTAGAACAGACCATAAACCCATGTATTAAATATACATGTTGTGGTATAGCTAGCAAACTGTAAACATATCCACCATTTATCTCATCTTATTTCTATAATATCAATTTCTTCAGGCAGGTAAAGAGTGATGACGTCTGATAGTTGCTTTTGACATGAAGAGAGCCAGTCGGGAGACGACAGTACCCTAAATCTCACTTCACAGCTTTACAGTCAGAAGTGGGAATAAAAATCTTTTCTTCTGATAATGACTCCACACATATTAAAGGCAACATCCTAACTCTCTGTTTTAGTATACTGCTGTGTCTCTTTTCTTTCAGCCAATCCTTCTCTCTCTCAAACTAGTATCAGTGACGAAGTGGTGAATGAAAGTCCTCAGCACACTTATCACCTCTCAGCACGTTGCCTCTTATCTGAACTAAAACAAAATCACAAAGCTTCACATTCCTGCTACATTTTTTATGATTTTGTAGCACCCAGCTCTGAAAAAAATACATTATGAAGTGCATGATGATAAAACTGGCATGTGGCGATGTTGGTCCCAGGCGCTGCTGCGGTGCTGTGTGAATACACTGATCAAGGAGGGGTGGAGGTGAACTGATTAAACAGAGTGATGCATCAAATCTTTCTGCTCTGGACTTCTTGAAATAAAAAGGACATTCTTCTTTAATAAACTCACAGAGACCCCCAGAGGAGTGAGAGAGAGAGAGAATGTGTGTGTGTGTGTGTGTGTGTGTGTGTGTGTGTGTTTCAGACTAAAGCCCAAGACACACACCAGGGTGTGTGAGTGAAATTTTAGGTCAGACCTGTGATGCAGTGGATACAGACAGATATTGGTGTGGAAGAATCACTTAGTCACTGTGTGTGAGCGAGCGTGCATGTGTGAGTTAGTCACGGCGAGAGGCGCGATGCTACACTGAATGTCAGGAGTAGTAAATGTCTTAAGTAAGAACATGGTGCTGACAAAAGCCTGAATATTGTTGAATAGAAAAAGTCTACTGATGTTTAAACAACGAGGATCACAAGTAATCAACGGCAGGAGAAAATATGGAAGAAAAACGTTTAGTTGTGTAGAATCGTTTTATTTCCGAATAGGATTAAGATCACTTAATCATGAGCATAAATCTCTATCCAGCTCATATAACTGATGTGTACTGTATCCTCATAAGACCCAAACCATAACACTGTGTGTCTTGTACGGTCTTCACACTGCTTCTGTTCCTCACAACCTGTTTGTTTTGCCCAATTTGACAAAAGAGTAACACCCAGCCGCATACAAGGACTTACACGCTGACACTGGGGTCTCAAGAGGAAATACTCTGAGGGTTTTTTTATTTGTTTGTTTTTGTTTTGGGGTTTTTTTGGGGGCGTGATCAGCAGTATTGGACTGACTAATGATTTCTTCTGTGCACAAACAGCCTAGGTGTTGCCTAGATTTCATTCAATATAATAGAGTAAATTATAGGTTTGTAGGATACTGGCCTCGAGACTTCTCTCTTCTTGGATTGTAGTCATCTATTCATCCTCTTTATTATAGAACGATTGAATTAGATCACAAACAGTCATTGCTTTATTCCTTCCTTCTTCAGCCATTCATATTTCAGTCTAATTATAAACAGGTGGAGCATCCTGTAATTTCTTTTTTTCTCCCTCTGACAAGAAATTCCACAGCAAAGTAAATTATTCATGAGGTGTGGCTGTGCGCGCGCGTGTGTGTGTGTGTGTGTGTTTTTATGGTGTGTTGGATCAGTGCCTGACACATGATGATGAATGTGTTTGGTAGGTGTTTAGTAAATTGTTTGTTTGCGCTATAGTGCTCCATATGTTAGATCTGTTGCCCACAGTCTCTCTGATGTCACGGGGTAAATAGCTCACCAAGAATTTCTCACCTACAATGAGAGTAATCAGCCTGGAGTCCTGAAGGACCACGAGTGCGGGAAATTTCAACTCACAAATGTTTTACAGTTAAAGAAAGATTACATACAGCAACCAGGTATTTCATATGTGCTGCTTACTTACTCTTCCAGCGATACTTTTGAATCTTCCTCATTCTTTTGCTCTCTCTCACTCTCGCTTTCTGTATCTGTGTACCTGGTACCTGTTGGTGCTACAGACTCCCTCATGTTAGTTTGACTGATGGCTGTACCTGCTAACCAGCTGTTTGCAAAACACCATTTGGCCTGACCAGGCTTACTGTGTGAACCCGCAGTTACTGGGTTTGCGTCAGGCGCAGGTCCCAGGTGTCTATTGTAATATTAAACATAATGAATGTAGTCTCGTACATGTGCCCTATCACTGTGAATTCATTCTGTACGGGATCATTTTGAATATCATAACATGAGCAAAGGCATTTCTTTTGCCAATGAATTTCAAGTGATTATGGGCTTCCAGTACTTGAGAGAAGCGTTTCCTTTCTCATTAGCAGCACACAAATTGTATCAGTATTAATAGCATTAGAGTTCACTTTTTTTTTTTTCTCACTGTGAGTCACCGTGATTGCTGAGTGGATCACATGAATAGGCTAAAGTCCTAAGCTGAGGCTGTGGACTCAGGTGTTTGCATTCAAAATAAATGCTGGCCTTGCTGTGTTCACCTGTGTGCTGCTGTTTACCTGGTTACGACATCAGGAGGAGGTGATGACTGATCTTCAGATCAAACACAGCAAAACAAAGGTCAAAAATGAGCATAGCAAATATATATATATATATATATATATAGCGAATAATTCACCTCCACAAAAAAAGCTTGGTTTTACAATTCTTTAGGGTGTTTCCTGTGTTCTACTGTACTACTGTCATCCTTCATGAAAATAAACTTATTTCTTTTATAATGATATATATTGTAAAAAAATATTGCACCAAAAAAAGAAAAAAAAGTGAGTCAGTGGTTCCAGGTATTTTGGGGGCAGCCGTAGCCTAATGGATAGAGAAGCGGCTTTGGGACCGAAAGGAAAAATGGGAACCAGCAGGAAAAATGTGTGGCGGTGGGGGAGTGAGCTGCACCTCCTCTTCCTTCACCTTCATCGCTGAAGTGCCCTTGAGCAAGGCACCTAACCCCCAACTGCTCTCCGGGTGCCCCAGTGTGTGCTCACCGTTTACATGCGTGTGTGCTCACTTTGGATGGGTTAAATGCCTAGGCAATAATTTCCCTTGCGGAATTAATGCAGTATAGGCAAAAAAAAATAATAATAAAAAAAAATAAAAATATATATATATATATGTGTGTGTGTGTGTGTGTGTGTGTGTGTTATTATTTTGTGTAGACACCCTTTAACTTGATTACAGCGTTTACCTTTCAGGCATAGTGTTCACATTTTTTTTTATTTCTTCACTCGCCAAACAATTCCATATGGTTTGAAGTTCATTCATGCTACACAAAAGTCAAAAAAATTACATTTGCGACACCTTTCAGTTTTTCTGAAAAATTGGCAATTTCAGAGTTTTTGCTTATTATTCATACTTTTACCTCAATAAGAAAATACTTGTCCGGATGATTTTTTTGGTTCTCATTTCCTACAATAGCATTGTTCAATACATTTTCACCAAAATAATGTTTTTTACTTCTTTTTACCATTGGTGTATAATCTTCACTACACACTACTGTATGTTTAATATTACTTTTCATTTGAAATATTTTCTCATTTCTGATTGGTGGAAAGCCATCAATGAATTTTGGGTATTTTACTACTAGCTGATGTACATTTCAGTGACATCAGATAAGCTGAATGCACAGTTAGCATGCCCCAAAGTTCCTCCTCATAGATATCATATACAGATATCAATACCTCCAAAGCACTACGGCCCTGTAAACTTTATACTATTTTCCTCATATTCATGCTGTTATAAACATGGAGATAAAGGTAGAGGACAACAGCAGTGTAAATACTGAGAAAATGAAATGAAGTTTACAGCTCAGGGCGACGGTGATTTGGACTTGGTAGAGCCGTGTGCTGCGGGTTGTATCTATCTTATAATATCTATGTTCCTCCTGTCCCCCTCATCCCAGAGAAACCTAATTAAAAAATTGCGGCCTGCTCTCAAGACTTACTGATTATTGCAAAAAGCCGATAAATTTGTGTTTGGTGAACAAAAGGCTTAATTCTTGAAAATTAAAACCATTTTACCATCAAATACTTTAATTCCATATTTTGTTGGTTTTGATGTTTAGGATGAATTAGAAATGGAGCTAGCTGTATAGCATGGCAACCTCTTAGAGCTCACTGATGCTAACTAGCTAGCTAGTAACATAGTAATGTGACTGTGTGTTGAATTGTGAACAAAAGACGCATTCAAATACTTAATTAAATTTTTTTAACTATGAGTACATACAGCGAATGTGACTATTGCATCAGCTCTTTTTCCTCTTTGCTCTGTAGAGCTTTTCCCAACACCTAGCTCCACCTAGTGGCAAGGATAATAATCACATATCTCACACTGTCTACTCACAATAAAATATTTTGTATGAATAAATAAACAGTTATGAGCTGTCCAGGGTGTACTCTGTCCTCGCCCAGACTCGGCTGAGATGGGCGCCGGCCTCCCCGCGACCGTAATTAGGATTAAGCGGTTCAGAAAATGAATGAATAAACAGTTATAGATTTCGGCTTTTGTATGATATGGAGAATTTTTGTGTTATCGGCCTCGGCTAATAAAAATCTCTCTACCGAATAATTCTCCATATCGTACTTCACCTCATTCAATAATTAGTTGCACATTACTTTCACTGTAAAAATCAAAGACAAGTAACAACTACTGAAAGAGTGTAACAAAAAATGTTTACGTTAAGGGGTTAAAAGCATGCAGCAAAGACACTTGTGGGGTTACATCGAGGGTTAAATACAAATGCAGATAACAAAAACATTTGCAGTGGAAACCAACCAGGAAACACTAGAAACAGAACTAAAGGCACATTTTGCAAATAAAAAAAAAAACCAAAATGAATATTTTGTAAGACACACTTCACTGTATATAAACATGTACTATGATTTTTATCTCAGGTTTGGCCTTGATTAAAAACTTTGCTTATTTGCATTTTGGAATAATCCATTTGTCTTTCATCACTGTGAAACAAAACCAGGAAATGGTTAGTACAGATTATCGACCCAGGATGCACAGCCTCAAGATTCTGCCCATAGAAAAAAAAAAAACCCAAGGAAGCGTGTATCCTGATCAGTGTGATTACACTATCAACAGTTTCAACCTGTATACAGTTTAGCTTAATGAAGAAAACAGGAGTGTTGCACACAGATCTGGAGGAGCCATAACAGAGTACTCTTCCAGAGCTTTAAATTACCAACAAGCTTTTATAAGCATTTAAAGTAATAAACTATTCGAAAAACAAGTGTTTAAACATAAAACAGGGAATCCTGTGGTTCAGTTGATACTCACTGATTGTGACTATAATTTTTTTATTATCATAGCTAGGAAAACTGTATACAGTAAAAAGACAAGGCTGCCTACTTTCAGCTGCATCACGTACTGTAACCGTTGCTCAGGGTGCATGAACATTTCCCCAACACCTTCACAATGCTTTTCACAGTGCTTTTACAACATGCCTTTAATGTTCTTAGTCTCCTCAAACCTCCTCACAATGGTGCCTCAGTCCTCCCCTGCCGCTCGCAGCCTCCCTGAACAAATCCGCTCTGCTTTTTCAATATTCCTTTAATGTTCCTTGTCCTCCCCAAACGCTCAGGCAACATTATCAAAATGCTTTTTCAACGTTTCCCCCCCGCACTCCCAAGGCCTAGCAGCTGCCTCTTGTGTCTCCGTCCAACTCCAGCAGGTGCTGTGGGCTCGCAGGAATTCCGCTGCACAACTCATAAATAACACCTGACAAAAGAGAGAGAAGAGCTGAGGTACCTTTTGATACTGTAAGAGGTTGGAAAACGTGTGCAGACATAATGTGTTGCATTTCTTTTACAAGACAAGAACCACAGGGAAAGAGAAAGCAACAGATGGAGGGAGAGTGTTAGGAAATGGGCGGAAACACAAGATGAAGGAGAGATCACAGATTTCTGATGGTTCTAGCTGCTGTAGGGTTGCTGTGAGGCTGTTTTATGTGCCGTTTTCGACTTCGTCATTACAGTACAGCACAACCATGTACATGTACCCCCAAAAGAGCCTCTCTTTTCATTATACTTACAGGAACTCCTTTTAAATATTGATACCTGCACAAACCAGTTTTAGAGCAATACAGGATTAAACAATTTACGATCAGATTTTTCTTTTGTCCATTTAACGTATTGCGCTTGGAAACTTAAAGCTTTTACGTTTTATTTAGGCCTTGCTAAATATTTTTTATGTTCAGCGTTAAGGGTTACAACAGAGGTCACAGAAACGGGCTTTAAAAGCCAAATAAACGTTTGATTAATGAACTTGTAAGAGAGCACCAGGTCACTCTAGAATTGTACTTAAATCCGGCATTAAAATAAAAGAAATGGAAAGTGTTATTCAATTTCTTCTCTTTTTGTAATTGTAACATGATGAGTATGCTAACTAGAGTGCGGATCGGGCCGGATTGTTCTGTCCGATCCTGGCCCGTGTCCGACAGAGCAGTAACCAAACCCGACCCGAGCCCAACAGGCATTAAGATATTTATGTCCGAGCCCGACACAGTTAAAATCATCAAGTGAAACAGGCCCATTGGCTACCTACATAATAAGCTGTTTTAAATTTTAAGTGTTCAATGCCTTATGGCGCTGATGTGACTGAGCCCGACCCGAACCCGAGCACAACTTTTCTAAATATCTGTCCGTAGTTCCAAACCCGGCCCAACCCTTCGGGTACTGTCGGGCTCGGGTCGGGTATCCACTTACTAATGCTAACTGCCATGTTAGCCTCATCAGCATTGAGACTGAAGGAAAATAAACCATTGATATCCCATCGACCAATCACTGACCGTCGTGTACTGTATATATGAGCCTCTGGAATGATTTACAGGTTTATGTTTTTAAGGAATGTAAACTGTATTCAGTTGAAACTCTTCAGCATGCCACATAGAAACATGTTATTTGTCTCAGTGTTAACCCGAAAGGAAAACTGTGTCCATTCTGTTTTAACATGTATTTTTGTTCTGAAAACATGTCCTTTGTGTCAGACAAAACCAGGAAGTTGCCAGGAGAGATTACCTACCCAGGACGCACACTTTTAAAAACTCTGCCCTTAAAAAAACAAGGAAGTGGATAACCTGAGCAGTGTGGATACACTCTAAGAAACAGATGACCCAGTACACTTCTTAGCTTGATTTGTGATTTTAAAACTTCACAAAGACAAAATACTTATAATGTAACATAATAAAATCAAGACAAACCTTACACAAAACACTTTGGCTAAGATTAAATTCTGTCTTTTAACTGCACACACACACACACACACACACACACACACACACACACACACAGAGATACATGGCTCCATGCGTCTCACTTTGAATCATTATGCGTTTCCGTTTCATCACGTTCTGCTCACAAAAGTGTTGCAGCTCTTGCACTTGTATCGACACCACCTGCATGCCAAGCAGCCTCCATCCCCTTTGTGCTGCTTTCAGTGACTGGCCTCATTCATACTAGAACTTAAATAAGCCCCGTTCATGATCACTGAAAGCCTGGCCCAGGCCTTTCTACTGCTTAGTGGGCCGGTGCCAGGCCATCACCACGCTCCTGACTGGCATCCGCTAGCCTAGGTTGGCAATGCCAGCGCAGGTCACATGGGACCACTGATCCACACTTATTGAATTTTGGTTCCTCCAAAGGAACACTTCACCCAGAACGGTAGAATTGCTGAGAAAGAATAAAGACAGCTGTAACAAGCTATCAGTTCTCAGTATGTGACTTTTTAATACATTTATATATACATACCGGGACAAAAAAAATTGCAGATTGACTGTAAATAGTAAATACTTAAGAACTAATGCAGTGAGTAGCTTCTCCTTTATTAACTAACCATAGTGGAAGACATGTCCTCTGTTCATGGCAAATATGTTGCTGTATTTCTGAAGGGTCAAAGTATTGGCCTGCATCAAGCAAAGAAAACTAAGGTGGTTACTGGAATTGGATCAAATGTCCGACACACTAAAACCTGAAAGTATAGTGGTGAACTGTCAACTTCTCGGAAGAAATGTGGTCGGAAAGAATCTTGACTGACCGTGTTTGGAGATGACTTAAACGCTTGGTGAGTTTGAATAATGAAAAAAATCAACATTAAAACTCACGGCTATGTTTAATAATGAATGTAAGAGCATTTCCACATGCATAATCTCACAAGATTTCCTATGTGGCCATAAGAAAACCACTTTTTAGTGAGTCTAAATTGGAGAAAGGGCTTCAAGTTGCAAGGGTTATATGCGTATAAAGAATGGACTCTAGAGCAAAGAGTGAAGGTCATGTGGTCTGATAAGTCCAGCTTTACCTTATCTGTAGTATTATGAACATCAAACCAAAAATCAAAACAAATAAACAAACGAAAAGGTTGATTGTGACTGTTGGGACTCATCTTCTTTAGGTTCATCTTGATATGCAAGCTTGCTGACTTCCTGTAGTTAATTTGCCTCTGTTCTGTTAATATGGGAGGGATGGAGGGACAGAGAATGAGAGAGAGAGAGAGAGAGAGGGAGTGGCTGCAAGGATGAACAGAGATGAAAACTGAATAAATAGATGGAGGGGGAGGGAAGAGACGAGCAAGGAAGAACCAGAGATGTGGAATGAAACCATACTCGGTAAATGCGCCCATGGGATAACCCTGTGAGACTCACATGGATGTGTGTGTGTGTGGGTCGGTGTGTGTGTGTGTGTGTGTGTGTGTGTGTGTGTGTGTGTGTTGGAATTGATCTGTGAATGCGTTCCTGACCTCCACCTGGATTCTGACCTGAATGCGAGCAGGACTTGAACCATTTCATGTGCAGGCAACAGAAATCTTACAAAACAATATTTTATTATATTAAGAAAAAAAAAATCCCATTTCTTCTGGGTATAACAGAAGTATCCCTGTTCAGAGGTTATAAAGCCCCAGGCAGAGTCCAAACAAAACTAGATGATGAAGAACAGAGGGGAATTGGAACAACAGGAAGAAAGGGGGATGATGTAGGACAGCTTTGGCTCAGGAGGATGTGGGTAGGCTTTTAACTTCAGAAAGCTTTTTTTCTTCAGTCTGTGATTTGCCCCTTTATTCTTTGCTGTATTTTTGTGACATTACACTTAAAATCACCCTTTCCCCCCAAACACAGGACCACATTTCTGCTCTGTTCAGCACACCATTCAAAAATCCTACTGGAAAGCAAGCTCGCCCATCTCACCGACGGAAAATTGAACAGCCAACAATTAGATTTCACCAGCCTCAAAACATGATATTCCCGGAATATTAGGACTGATTAGTAATGCCTTTAGCCAAATTGAAATCTCTGGAGAAAAAGAAGGATTTCAGCCTGAGGAAAGCAAGCAAGCCAGAGGCCAGTGTGCTGTTCGTTTAGCCTGCAGTGCAGTCTGTGTATCCCATGCTTGAGCTATCATTTAGAGCAAAGCAGCCTTGCTCTCATAATCAAATCACTGCTTAATAAACCTATTAAATTAAGGAAAATGTCTTTAACCTCAGAGATGCTGATGTTTCTGGATGACGTTGTAACGGTGAGCCAGTGGAATTTTTATCAGTGCTTGGCCTCTTATTTATAGACCATCTGAACTCAAATCTGACTTGTTTAGTCGTATTAGTTCATGGACACATTTTTCACAGTTCATCATTATTACGCATTAAAAAGACCTCATGCTCACTTGCACTTAGCAACTCTCTTCAAAAGATTATGTATATAATAAAGCAAACTAAACAAGAAATTTATAGATTATTTTTTACATATTTTAAACATTCTGATTAGCTAACATACTGAGTTTAGTAAAGTCTTCATAAATGTGTTTTAGTATATACTACACAGAAATACAATAAAAGCAAACTAAAACTTTCTTTTTTCTTTTCCCATTTTAAAGCATGATAACGATGATGCTACCTGCTCCAAGTGACTGTGACAATCTGTGAGAATCTGTTGTCTTGATTCAAGCATTAACCACTCGGAATAATGGTTTACAATGCCAAGATAATGGACTGACCAGATTGCGGTTTTTCTGTGTAGTGTATACTAATTAAGCAGAGCTAGTCCACTGACTGGAATATTTTTGGAAGATAGGAAGAAAATGAAGTAGCCAGATGAACACACATTGGGGGAACATGCGCAGAAACTATACACAGACAATAACCCAAGCCCGGGATCAAACGTGGAACCCTAGAGCTGAGCAGCTTGCCGCACATGACCTGTCTTGTTTGAAATGCTGTGATTTTTTTTGTTTGCCTCTACATACCTTCTGACTTTTGATATAAAAAAAATTTCATTAATGAATTGAAAATTAAAATCGTGTCAAGATATTTAGTGTGGACTTGTATCTGTGTCTGAGACAGCGTTTGTTTTTGATCACCTTTCACAACTGAAATTTCAATAAAATTCAATAAAATTTCAATAAAATTAAAGTAGTGCACCATTTCTCAGCTCACCTGATTAGCAGCCTTGATATTATAGGCCTCGGTTGTGGAAGGGGCTGAAATTCACTGGCATGGACTTTAGGCTTATTTGTTCTGCACTGGTTGGTCAAAATGTACAGTAGGAATTGTTCCAGGCTGGGTATTATACACATGAGGTCTGTTTGTGTGCATTGCATTTGTGTTCTTTGTGATACCTGGCCATCACAGCATCACCACAGACTTGATTATGTCAGCAGGAAACATTGTAGGAAATCATATACTTGGTTTCATCTTAGACTATCATGTTGATCTTGTGAACGGACCGGTTATTAATTCCTAAACACTCAGGATTAACAGGCTGCTAGCAGGCTCAGTCTTAGACCCAGGGATTAGTAGAGCATGACGGCTTTATTGCATGCTGTAGTACACGGACCTGAAGCATACATGGGTAATCTCCTCTACTCAGGGTTATCTCTGTGTGTCTTCCAGAGTATGCAGGTCAAAGCTAGCATCTGTGCTATGCTGTAAACTGCACACAGTCACTAGGGTTCAACATGTGCACTTCAGAACCAGCTCACCTTAAAACCACAGCCCTGCTCTCACACGGTTTGGTCAGGAAGCATAATAATGGCGGTGATCATGCTGACTCAATCAGAGTCTGAGTGCCGGCCTCACTTGTCTGAAACCTGCCTCAGTGAACTCGTCTGTGTGCGCTAATGGAGATTTATTAAGCCAACACCTTGCATTGGTTGTATTAGCTGAACTCTTCGGCCCAAATGGAAATCGAGCGCACTTTAACACCAGTGTGACAATTATCTTATCTGCCTAACTAAACCCACTTTCTGAATTCATATGCTGCTTGCACTTAAAGTCGAGGCTGTGTGTGAGAAGGAAAAGTGCTACTGAAGCAGAGGTATTGCTTTGTCCTGTCGTCGAACTGTGATTAGCCTGACCCAGCACGCGGCAGCAGTGGGATTAGCATGACGGTGTGTTTCTTAAAGCCTTAAATGGCACAATAGACTGACCCAAAAAAAAAAAAAAAGTTAAATAGCTAAAAGGTAGCTTAGCAGCTAAAAATTTACCTGTTGTTTACTTCCTTGTTTTGTTGCTGGAGCTTTTTTAGACGCTCAATAAAATTATCAATCCAGCAAATGCAGTGTTATACTTGTAGCACGGTGTTAGCTATATTTAGCTTGAGTGTATTACGTTTTATGGCTTTATCAACAAACATGTTTTTATCCTGATTATTTTATACTGTCTTTATTTCACACACACACACACACACACACACACACACACACACACACACACACAGTAAAGCAGTCATTGTGTCTAGGACGTGGCACAGGAGATCAGGGTTGTCGTGGAAACAGGGCTTTATTGATTAAATGGTTATCACTCAGCTCATATACTTCAGAGCTGATAGTCTCCCTCCCTCTCATATATGTGCAGTAAAGACTTGAACACTTCCAAATGTGTGTCTTGTGTACCATAGTTCCTAACTTACAGGAACCGTGAAATATGATTTTTGGGATGTTGAACCGCTGAACTGAACCTGCATAACATCATCAGTCAGGCTGCTTTCCTGCATTTCGTAATCATCTCCTTCATTTCATTTCTTTTATCGAGTCCTCTGACTGTAGCTCAGATGTAACAATAAAGAGGTACAAGCCTCCAGTGATCGGGTTTGTAAGGATCTAATGCAGGTTCTTTTTGCTGAGAATTTTTTTGTGTGTGTGGTGTCTACATGGAGCATCTTCCTTCCTTTACTCTTTGTTTTTGTTTCCTGAAAAGAGTGAAACATGGCTTAGATTGCGGTTTTAGTCAATAAGCGTCATGACTTAAATGTACACTCAGCAATTTCACCGGAATTTAGCCTAAGCCTCCGGTTTTGTAACTTTAGTAACCTAAACAAACACAGGCTCTCCCTTCAGCAATCTCTCCAAAACCAAACCCTAACACATGTGTGTGTGTGTGTGTGTGTGTCCTGCCACAGCTACAAGACCAGAGGTCAAGTGCACAACCTTTCTACATTGAACTGCATACAGAAACTACTCCCTGACATGATTAGTCATTCACATCATGCTTTTTTTTTGTTCTAGAATAATGAAAAATTCCCACTCCGGTCGTGATAAATTAATCCTCAGTAACAGATGGATCCAGAACGTTTCCAGGGAATTAGACTTGAGGTGGGAAAGCACCTTGGATTGATGCATATATCTGATTTTTGTTAGGAATAATCTAAGACACATTTTAGTAAATTAGGATTGTGCAGAATTATTATTTTTACCTCTGCCATGGAGGTTATCTTTTCACTGGCGCTGGTTTGTTTGTTTGTTTGTCTGTCTGTTACCAACATTACTCAAAAGCTTATGTATGGATTTTGATGAAATTTCCAGGATGAGTCAGAAAAGATACAAGGAACAATTGATAAAATTTTGGCAGTGATCCAGATTATTGCCTGAATGCAGGGAATTAAAAAAAAAACATTTTTAGCACAGATGACGTAGTCATTGGAGATACTGTGTCCGGACTATACCAAAGCGTAACTTCCAGGCTTGCCTTCGATTGGAGTAATCTCATTCCTTTACCTTTCTGTACAACTATTAGGCCAATTATCACAAAAATAATCCAATTATTAACACTTTCTCATCCGAACACAAGGCCTCTTATTTAAGGCAGGCCCTGTATACAATGCAATCATATAAATGGCTGCGCATTTGCAGTGTAAGGCTTAAATAATAAGCTAATGTTGCATTTATAAAAATTCTGCATTTCTTACAATACCATATGGGGTACTGAACGGCCTTGGCGGAGGTCTGCGCTCTCTGAGTGCTTTTCTAGTTTTAAGTGTTATGAGATTGGAACAGGAATATTTCAGTGGGTGTGAGATGAAAATTCAATCCTGTCTCTTACTGCTCATAATGTACTGAAAAACAGATAAAGGTAAACTGGGGTAGCAATTTTATCATTTTATTCAACTAAAATCTGTTTTATTACAATATAAATAAAGATAAAACTTGTAGGTTGTAGTGAAAGAAAAAAACTCAGATGGTCTTCTTCACTGCATGTCCCAGTTGTCCTCAGGATGAAACTATGAAGATGATATATTAGGACTAGAGTTTAAATAGAATGTTGATACAACATGCTAAAGGAAAGCCACTTATCTAGGTGCTCTTGTTAGCACACTGCTAACTGTTCAACAGAGTTTATTAATGCAACACAAGTCACAAACTCAGGCTGTGACACAAAAGCACATTTCTAAAGAATTAACTCTGCACTGTTTTCATTTTTGTGACGCATTAATTCCAGCTACATTCTATAGAAGGGCTGAAATTAATGTGCTAAGCTAACGTGACATTTAGCCACAAGCTAGCGCTATGATGTAGAGATTTAAGAGCTCCAGAGAACATGGTGTCCTGCTTACTCCGAAAACTTTCTCCAGCTTTATCACTACGGCTCCTATATTCAACCCTTACCGCTGGAACTTTACACCAAGTATCAGAAGAAAAGACAGAAACCAATAATATTGATTTAAATATATTTTAAGTAAGCAGTTGTTCACAGGTAGAGAAATTCACGCTGTTAACAATGACGTCACATCATGTGATTCGAGTACAGGGTTCCCACGGTTATGCCTGGACGTACGCTATCGGACGTTGCTATATCAATGGGGCTCTGCTTGGGAGCGCCGCACGGGAGCCCTTCTAATATATAATTCATGTGTGAGATGGTGGGAGGCATGTTGCGTATAGGAAATATGCTGATTTTTTTGGAGGCACACCGGGCTCTTGTGGACGGAATTCCTGGTGGCTGCTGGCTTAATTTGAAAGCCTTGATAAACCCTGTGCATCCTCGATGAGCAAGCCCATATATAGATGGCGTACCCATCCTCATTTGGGTGAAACGAGATAAAAATACAAACCATGTAGCAAAAATTTCACTACAGTCCAACATGAAGTCCAGTTGGTTATCTTATAACTGTAATGGTAACTGTAGTCCTAAATCATTTTAGTAAAAGAGTTTCTATCACCAGCAGTGAAAAGACATCTTCATGATTCCTGAGTGTATATTTTGGCCCATAGAGATCATCATTAGCAGGAGCGAGGGGCTTCTAAAAGGAGAACCTGTAGTAACACATCAGGACGGATCAGGATCACTGGTATCTCAGAATTAGCATGTGTACCTCAGCAAAAACAGAGAAAGAGAGAGGTTGTTAGGTATGCTCATAACAGTGTAATGGTTAAAGAAGAGAGTTTATTAGTGCTGAGTGCGAGCAGGAACTCCAGCATGACGTACTATGGTAGTATAACTAAAAAGAGAGAACCAGAAGGAAGACAGACATGAGGGTACCCTGTAACATAAGGCAATCAGCCTCTCCACTGTCAGCAACCTTGGGTGAGATTTTCAATTTGTTAAAAATGTATTTGTTCATTTACACTTGGACTTATTAGGTTATGCATCGTAACATCAAAAGTCCAGAAAGTTTATACAATTATGTACCACTAATATTTCATCCATATTGCAAGTATGTCTGACATCATTCATACTTTCGTGAGATACTTCTGGCTATAGAAGGATAGCATGCGTAGGCCTACCTCCGGTAGGACTACCTTCAAAAGTACCCCTTGCATAGCATATGCAGGTCACATTTTCAAAATATCCCAAACTAATTGGCTAATAAGAGTTGTTAGTTTTTTACTGATCGGAAGTATTTAACTGTGTGACTTACTAGGTGTATCCAGACCAATAGATCGGAATGTTGTGTGAATTTCTGCAATGTCACTTTGGCTAATGAAGTGGCAAAACCAAGAAAGTCCCAAAATGTGACTTTATGGGGTTTCTCAGAGAAAGATAGATATGTGGTCATGTTCTTTAAACAATATTGTTTAGCAGCTTTAGGGGTTCTCACTGCACTGCGCTGTTAGTAATTATCCTAGGTGTCTGCTTACAGTGCGTGTGAGAAAGAGATCATTAGGTGCGTGTACGGGTCACCCCTGAGGGAGGGAAGCTAGTCACTCAGATGCATGTGGGTGCGCTGAATTTTTTGGATGTCCCAGCACACTTCCAATTGATTCATCCTCTGGTATAAGCGGTGTGTGTGTCAGTATATTGTTCATTCATTCATTCATTTATTCTCTGAACCGCTTAATCCTAATTAGGGTCGTGGGGAGGCTGGTACCCATCTCAGCCGACTCTGGGCGAGGGCAGAGTACACCCTGAACGGCTTGCCAGGCCTCAGTATATTGTTGGTTTTTCTAATCCCACTGTACAGCATTATACCTGATAGAACACTTGCCTGTGTGTGTGTGTGTGTATGTGTGTGTGTGTGTGTGTGCGTGTGCACCAGTCCCTCTCAGTAGCCTCAGAGGAGGGTAGGACTTTGTGGAATGTAAATACAGAAGTTACATAAACTCCTTATTGGGAGGGATGTATGTTGTGTGCTATTCCTGTTTTTCTGAGCTATACTGTGCTCAGAGGTAACAGCAATCAATGGCCTGAGATGTGTAAGAAAATCTGAAAAGGCTTTACTGTTTGAATGGATATAAGTGAAGGGAATGCCTTAGCTCTCTGAACAAGCTACCTAGTTTGTTATATAACTGACTGTCTGCCTTTGCTGTGTCCATTTTGTAGTGAGCCATGGCGCCAGTAGACGTTAGTGCATGTTGTGTGAGACAGGATTCATTTATGACATTGTGTCAGTATCTTAGATGCCAAATTGAGGTACCAAAAATATAAATATGGTACATCAAAAAAATATTTTTTGTTGTGGTTTATTCAGGCCTCTTGCAGAATTAACTGAATTACATGCCGAAGCAATAGGCAGCCACATTGCAGTGCCTGGAGAGCAGTTGGGAATGTCACTTCCCCTGCCATCACACATTTTTCCTGACGTTTTGAGAAATCGAACCAGCTACCTTTCGGTAACAAACTCACATCTCTAACCATTAGGTCACGGATGCCCCCCTTTGTATTTATGCATACGAAATATCAAATGTATTAATGAAAATGTGTTAAGATGATTGTTTTTTCTGACATGATTAGCATGTGGGGCAGTGGTGGCTCGGTGGTAGGGTGCTGGAATACTGATCCCAAGGTTGGGGGTTCAATCCCCACTATCAATGGGTTGTCCCTGCTGTCCCCCAGTGCAGCTAACTGGGTTATCAAATGCCGGCCATGTTTCTCACTGTCTATGGCATGTAAAAGAACCATTGCTGATTTACCACAAGAAAAGGCTGCATTGCTGTCAGCAACAGAGTCGGCTGAGATGGGCGCCAACCTCCGCGCTACCCTAATTAGGATTAAGCGGTTCAGAAAATGAATGAATGAATGATTAGCATGTAGAGTAATAATGAATAAGCTGAAAGATTTCAGTAAAGTTGTGGCTTTACCTTAGCCATCTAAAGAAATCATGGTGAACTGGAATTAGTTATATTACATTTCAGGGTTTTACAAGAAACGGAGCTACAGCTGAGGCTCAGGATATCATATACATAGTGACAAGTAACTTAAAAACATAATCAACCAAATTACACTGTTTATACCAACATTATATTTTATTTTACAAATATCACCATCGACATGCTAGCTAGCAATTTGCCAACTTTCTTTTTTTTTTGTAACAAATGACAATATGTTAAACATAGTTACAATGATAGCTTGTGTATGACAGCCATGACTAGGCTTGTTTGCATTGGACAATTCTGCCAACTGTAGATCAAGTAATGAACCAGTAAATTCAAATATTAATTCGTATATTGCAAAAAAAAGCTTATAAACTTGCATGAGGTGGTTTTGTAGACAGTTTGACAAAGCAATATTTCACAAAATTAAAGTGTAAAAATATTTCACAATTATGTCACATGACATGACATGAAGAGTCATTTAAAAATGTGGCGTGTTTTAGTGTTTTGACTCTTTTGAGAGGAAATAACTCAGCTTTAATCACATCACATCACCCATTGGTTATACAGACTATTTGCACTTGTGTTTCGTGGGCTTTGAAAATAAAAAAAAATGCACTTCTGTTTTATACGACAGTGATATTCTTACTAGTGTTGGGACGAACGAACCAAAGCTTGAGCAGTAAGAGCCACATCCAGATTTATCATGCGCAAATACTGTTACACAATTCACCATTTATATATATGTATACATATTTTTGCATACTTTTATCAGAAATGACAAAAAATGTACTTTTAAGTGTCTTCGTTGCAGCTCTGCATTTATTACAAATAAATTGTTCGATTCAGTTCCATAACTCGCCCGCCCCATCATTGATAACTTAAGTGAGATATACAATGATTCCTAATTATACTGACTAATTATTACTATTTATTACTTTTAATATTCCAATCATATTTTACACTCACCGGCCACTTTATTAGGCACACCATGCTAGTAACGGGTTGGACCCCCTTTTGCCTTCAGAACTGCCTCA
>JAQMYF010000021.1:33998837-34035643 GCA_030014195.1 Neosilurus mollespiculum
TATACATGTAGCTTTGTCTAGACAGAGCATGTTCTTTTTCCTCTAGAGGTGTGTGTGTGTGTGTGTGTGTGTGTGTGTGTGTGAGACCAGGCACTGTGTGGGATTATGCAGATCCCAGGTTAGGTGGCATTTATCGGCGGCCTGTGGCAGGTGTCGGCCCGCAGGCCTCAGGCTTTAATGGGCAGCTGAAATGCACAGACTCGTGTTGGCTTTTATTTGGTAGCTTCAGAGAACAAACCCAGGACTCAGGCCTTCTGGGAAAACGGGATGCATTAGAGCTGCTAAAGAGGAGAGGACAAGGAGGTGCAGAGATTTTAGATTTGGTAGACCTTGATGAGCATTAAGGCACCTATAATGGGCTGCAAAACAATTCCCACCACCTTGGAGAGACATATATTATCAAAATGACCAGTTTTACAAATTCATATATAAGTTATCATCGACATTTGAAGGTTATTTCAATGTTAATGCTTCAAAAAATAACAAAAAAATACACTGTCCGGCCACAAAAAACAAGTCGCACACACAAATTTGTTGTTTCGCCTTTAGCCTTGCTTACAGCACGTAATCGTCATGTCCCTCCCTGAACCACTCTTTCATTATTTGAGTCCCCATGTTATACCCGTGACATCAGGGAAGAAAAAGTCCATTGATGTTATAACCTGCTCATTCAGTACATTCAGGTCATCAGCTGACATCATTTTATCGACACGTTAATGTTGCTGAGCCTCGACCTGACCAACTGGAGCATCAGTGCCATGGAGATTACACGCTGTGATCAAGGATAAATGTACTCCATGAAAATATCAGAGCATGTGACTTTTTTCTGACAGGGCAGTGTATTTATTTAAGAGGTATGGACTTACACACTGTATAAGAGGTATGAAAAATTACGCAGCATGTTTCCTAGTTTTTTTGTGAAATGTTGGGCGGCATTGTGGCGTAATGGTTAGCCGCTTCACGTCTGCTTCACAGAACAAAAGGTCGTGGGTTTGAGTCCCAGGCTCAGGCGTTTTAGTGTGTGGGGTTTGCATATTCTCCCCGAGCTTGCGCAGGTTTCCTCCAGGTCCTCTGGTTTCCTTCCACAGTCCATATACATGCTCATTAAGCAAAGTGGCTGTTTCAGATTAACCCTAGGTGTGGTTGTGAGTGTGAACGGTTGTTCTGCGATGGTCTGGAAAGCTGTTCTTCACTGTCTCTGTGTTGGCTGAGATAGGCACCAGCCTCCCGCATGACCCTAGTAGGATTAAGTGGTTCAGCAAACAGGTGAGTGAAAGTAGAAACACAATCCACACAATCTATTCTGTGCATAAATGAAAGCATCCAGTATATTATTCGAACGAGAGATATTTGTCAGTAAACAGATGTGTTATTTGTAGCGGGTCGCTCATGAGGGATTTGGCGCTTGAACAGGTATGCAAAATGAGCGTACAGTGTTGTGTGTGTGTGTACAGTGCTGCTCTTCGGTGCATTCACTTTTAGAATGTTGTTGGGGAGTTGGAAGCAACAGTGCCATTTTGTTTTTGTGTTTAATATCTCCTAGTCCTAATATATGTGGAGCTTAATGACCCCTGTTTTCCATTAGGTCTGTGTAGCTCTCTCTCTCTCTCTCTCTCTCTCTCTCTTTCTCTCTGTTGCCAAACTAATGTTTGTCGTTTCTCTTATCGAGTGTTTGTTTAGTCACTTTTCCTGCATGTAACATCCCGAGGCAGTAATAAACGCTCTCAGGTGTGACAGTGTAACTCAACCTGCAAAAATTTGTCATGGATCAGTGACTCTTACACAGTTTATGTGCCCCTTGCCTGCACTGCATGATGGGATATGTAGTTCAGGTTTGTGTCATATTTATTATATTAATTATATTAATTATTAAATGGATATGAAGATTAGAGCCCGTGCATGTATGATTCAGAGGAGTGACATACCAAATCCGGGATGAGACAGGAAAAAAGGAAATAGAGGAGTGGAAAGATTTACTAACAGCATTAAACGAGTGTAGGTTGGAGAAGCTGAAACAAGCACACGGGATAAAAAGAACAAAATCAGCTTAATGTAAATGTGTTAGGATGAACGCTGGAGATGTGTGTGTGTGTGTGTGTGTGTGTGTGTGTGTGTGTGTGTGAGTTTCAGCTCCATAGCCAAGCCCTGTGCTGACTTTGCGCCTCTCAAAGGAAAATTGATTTGGCCGGGCTGGAGAGATAGAGGGGTACTTAGATGAGTGGAAAAGAGAGATGGGATGAAAGCAGTGGGTAAAAAATGGAGGTGCTTTGGCACACCTTCAGTTTCTCATCCACTCTTTCTTTAACGCCTTCTCTATGCTATTTCTATCATCAACATACACTTTCACACTCGCAGGGTTTATACCTCTCAAAAGAATGCTCAGGGAGCGCACCTTGACTCCTCTCATAGTGAGTAAATATCTCACTCGTTTATTTTGATGAAAGAGTTCAGGACTGGAGGATATAATCTGAAGGGAGAAACTGTTTTTAGTGTATGTACACTGTCATGGCACCTTCTCTCACTTATCTCAGAACAGTGTTCTCTCTCTCTCTCTTTCTGTTTCTCAATCTTCTCTCCCTCAATCTCTCCCTCTTTCTCAATCCTCTCTCTCTCTCTCTCTCTCTCAATTTTCAGTTTTGGTCTCTCCGTTTCTCTCTCTCTCTCTCTACCTTTCTCTGTCCCCTCTCTCTTACACACATTCTCCATCTCTCTACCTTTCTCAATCTCTCCCTCTCACCATCTCTATCTCTACCCCTCAATCTCTCTCTCTCTCTCTCTTTCTCTTGCCCTTTCTCAATCTCTCTTTCTACCTCTCTCATTCCCTCCATCTCTATCAATCTCACTCTCTCTCAATCTCACTTCTTTCAATCTCTCTCTCCCCATCTCACCCACTCACTCTCTGTCACTCACTCTCTCTCTCTCTCTCTCTCTCTCTCACACACACACACACACACACACACACAGTTATAGAGTGTATTCACATTCACACTCATTTCCTGACTGTAGTTCTCTTTTCTGTGTAAACAGGATTTGGGAGTTTGTCTGTGCTGATAAACATGTGAACTCGGCTGCAAATGTTTGCTTGTTGTTTGAATCTCAGCAGGACTCTCAGGATCAACCCTAAGAACTGACCATCTGAAAGTCTGTAGTTCAGTCTTCAGGGTTAAATCATCCTTTTGTGCCTGAGCTTGACTACAGTGTATATTTAAACCCAGGCCAAGAACCGCGTAGGAGATATCAGGATACAATTTATTCTATATCTTATGCTACATCTTCACAACTCCATCTTTCTCGTACTGCTGATGGTAACAAAAAAACACTGTTTAAGTGTGATTTATGCTGCCAGCTCAGTTCCATCTCGGTTCAGCCAGCACTTACCCTAACGAACGAGAACTCGTTAGGCGAGGCTATCACTCCATCATTTCCTCTTCTAATAGAATGTCCCATCATGCTGAGCCAAGCACACTGACTTCTGCACAAATACTGTACATTCACATACACATGCACACACTGCTAATTAAGGTCGTCTGGTCAGCTACGACAAATCGATACTGCTTAGTCTTATCTACCTTAAAAAAGAAAACATATGTAATGGACTGAAAGCAGTGAGGGCAGAGATCAGATGTGGTGCGATAAAGGAACACCGGGGTGGTTTCCAACAAGTCATGCTTACAGGCTGGTACTCTCTGAGTGCTGTTTATGTTCAGTTTCCTGAATTTATTTTGCATGCTATCAGACATTCTGGTTCTTCGTGCACTTTGCTTTATAAAAATGTGGTATGTATTGAATTATGCACGTGACATCAGTCTCTGACAGTCTGGCTAATAAAAGGCTGAAACAAGGAATATCTTCTGTACCTCTCTAATGTCACCTGATAAAACACATCCTACAAGGATTGTGGGTATTTGATCCAGGTATATGCCACTGAATTAGATTTGACTTATAAATCCGCTCGTCTTTATTAAAATAAACCTCACCTTGGCTTATTTAGGTTGATGTTATGACATACACACAGCATCACAGTCACACCTGCTCAACAGTCCCACAGCTTCGTTTAAAGGATTCTGGTTTATTATCTTTCGCGCAAGCAACGCAGAAGGTACTGTGATGCGCCCGATTTACATTCTGCAGGAAATCTTGTGTGTGTTTGTCTGTCCGCAGTCCACGAGTGTGTGCTTGGTTCTGGTAAGTTCGTACCTTCCGCGTGAGGTATATATTGTCCATTTTATTGTCACTGGATATTTGAAAGCTTATGGAAATTGTTCTAAAGTAAATTAATATTACGAGAGTCATTACATTTACATACACAGGAGCTTTTCATGAGAGCTACCGGAAATTGTACCCAAGTGGGACTTGTGGAGCGAACACACACGTTCACTGACACACGCATGCTCTGTCTAACCTGAAGACGAAGTTGAACTTCTAATGATCTAATTAGATCCCAACGTTAGACCTGTTGGTAAGTTCCTATCTATGTAAATGGAACGACTATCGTAATATTACTTTACTTTAGTGCAATTTCCGTAAGCTCTCAAATACGATAGTCATTATATTTAAATGTCATTCATTCACTCCACCAGTCATTCATTTGCCAAACCATTTAATCCTACTATAGTCATGAGGAGGAAGGAGCCTATATAAACGGATTCTGAGTGAAGACGGGGTACATCCTGAACACACCTCCATTCATACTTGCACTCACAACTAGGTGCAATTTGGAACAACCACTTATCTTAGTGTCCATATCTTTGGTCTGTTGGAGGAAACTGGAGTACCCGGAGGAAACCCATGCAAGCACAGGAAGAACATGCCATCTCATCATAGATACCCCCTCACCGAACCCAAGATGTGAACCCAGGACCTTCTTGCTGTGAGGCAAACGTGCTAACCACTACGCCACCATGTCCCCCATGACCCCCATACTATAGTTTAGAAGATCACTTTTCCTCATCAAATGAAAATCTTATCCACTGAATAATACTGAATGTAAGGTGATAGGTCAGTGTAATATGATACCATACAGTAGAATCAAGGCGGCGTGGTGGTACAGTGAGAGATGTTGCTTACAGTTCAGTCATGCGAGTTTCTAAATACTGTTCCTGGTTCTCCAGTTTCCTCCCATCTCCCAAAAACATGCCGTTAAGCCTACTGGGTATTCTAAATTGTCGCTAGTTTTGAATGTGTGTGAGTCTGGTGCCCTGTGATGTACGGGAATTCTATCCATGGCCTGATACCCATCAGGACAAAACCATTATAATAAAAATCAATGAATGAAATACTGTGGAATTAATAATATTTTAATACTGATGGCAAACTGTGACAGCTGGCAGCTGAGACGGAGTAACAGAGCATTGTCTGAGGATGGCTTAAATAGAAGAACACTTCTCGCATTCCTTTGTTTTGTTTGCTACTGCAACTGGAGAGATGTTGTGTGGTAGTTGGCGTATGAGTGAGAACTGTAAGCCAATCACTGAACAAGGTGGCATTTGTTGCATTATGGGTAGAAAAAAGTTACATCGTTTTGATTGACTAATAAGGATACCTTCATTCTTCTCAAAAATAAACAAACAAGCAAACTAATAAACAAATAAATAAGAGAACAAACCTCTGCTGAGCTGAAGAAAATGATAGAAAGTACACAGCACCCCCTGCTGGGCCTCCTGTAATACAACACTTCCAAAAAAATCATCCTTTAAAACAATTCCTGAATCCAGAATTTGATCAGGATCATCTACAAAATCTTCTGGAGAAATCTTTGCCCAAAGCACCAGCTCTGGTACAAATTTCATGAAAGTCTGCACATAAAGTTTTTCAGAGTCCTGCTAACAAACACACAAACAAGCTTGGTGGAGGTAATACAACAGTCTCACGCTGACTATTTTCTACGTACTACTCTCTACTGTGAGTTAATATAATCAAACCTGCGACAACCCCGATCCAACATTCCACCTCATGAATCTGCTCTTTCCTTCTTTACTTGTGTATATATTCTGTAAGCGTGTGTATTTGTCTCTCACTGTATCCATTTAATGAAAATCTCTCTGTAATGTTTTCCCCTTTCTCTGTGTTTGTGCAGTGAGTAACTACAGCCATGTACTGGAAGGCCAGTCAGACTCTGATGATGAAGATAAGCTCCATATCGTGGAGGAAGATGGGACCCCCGTGGATGGAGCTGACGGTGACAGTGTTGCCCAGGACGATGACACCAACGGCCCTGAGGACCAGTGGGATGAAGGTAGCATTCCAGCTAGTCCCTTTTTTTGCTATTTAGTTTTTTTTGTTTTGGAAAAGTAGTTTTCTGGACAGCACAGTGGCGTAGTGGTTAGCATGTCCACCTCACAGCAAGAAGATCCTGGGTTTGAGTCCCAGCCTCAGGTGTTTCTGTGAGGAGTTTACATGTTCTCCCTGTGCTTGTGTGAGTTTCTTCTGGGTACTCTGGCTTCCTCACACAGTCAGAAGAGCTAATTGGCTGTTCTAAATTGCCCCTGGGTGTGAGTGTGAATGGTTGTGTGTGCGTGTGTTGCCCTCTGATGGTGCACCCTGCCTTCGCCCAGTGTCGGATAAGATCTGGGAGTGAGTGAGGTTTGAACTTTATTCATTCATAAAAATTTATTCTGACAGTACGTGAACCTTAAATGCATCACTTTGGTGCTGTAACATCAGATATATTTTCAGCGTCCATGATTTCAATGATCCTGATGGATATGTAGGACATTTGTGACTAATTTGATTAAATGTTTTGTCCTCACCACCGTTACGAGCACAGTGGCCAATTTACAGCAATGAAATGTGCAGTTTTCCCAAGTGACAATCAAGATAGCCGTTAACCTCGGAATGTTACCCTGCATTCTTTTTCTTATTATATTTAATATTATATGGCTAAGTCTCAGAAATTGGCCTGTCGTGATGCACCGTATGCAAGTTATGCTCACGTTTGAGATATACACACTTCTCTGTCCACATGACCCATAACTCATATGCTGTAAAACTTTCATTCGCAGTATCAGGTCTACAGTATCGACTCAACCTGGGGTTTTTTTTGTCTCAAATTTCAGCCTCTCCCACTCATTCCCTGGTTGCTGTTTAAGATCTCCATCCTTTTTTTGGCCTTTCTCTCCCCCTACCTTGAGTAAAGTCAGACAGACTGACTCTCTGTGGGCTCCGTGTTTGTTTGTTTTTTCCCCTCGTAGTCCTCCATTCCAGCCTCTTGTCCTTCCCACAGAGACTCACACTCTCTTACTCCCTCTCAGTCATCATGATTAAAAGCAATCGCTGCCCCCTTGATTGCTGTAGGCTCTTATTTAGTCCAGAATGAAACCACACCTCTCTCTTCTTCTCAGTGATGGTACAGTGGCCGCACAGGCACGTTTCTAGTTTAACTGTTACTCAGCATACAGTCCAACCACATGTCCTTACACAAGAAGAGATTCTGTAACAGTAGGGAAGTTATAGTGACGGGGGCCAAAGGAGTTCGAATTCACTACAGTATTCACGTACACAAGCAGTCACAGGAGCACACTAGAGCTTTTGGGTAATTGGTTAAGCAAGAAACCTGAGGATCAAAAGGAGGTGGCCTTATTCCAGACTTGCAAAACTAAATAGTTGTTGAAATTGAGAAACGTAGAGAGAGGAGCTTGTGCTCTTGCAGCCTCCCCCACCCGTCTCCAACCGGGCTACATTCCCTGCTGCGTTTTCTTGGAGTGTTTACAAAGATTTTATTATGGTTTCACAATTCGTAAATTATACATTTCCAAGTCCCACTGGCTAAACATTTATTCCAAATGACCCAAGCTTTCTAGTGTTATTTGGAAACTTCCAGATATCTTAAATCATCACACCATGAAAAAACAACTTGTTCTCCAGTAATGACGATCCGACAAGCATATTCAACAGGTAAAACAGTAAGGGTTTAATACGGAGCTGATCAGAGTTCCTAAAGCCTCATTTATGCACGGTGGTGATGTGGAAAAAAAGCCGGGGTCATTTGGAATAAATGTCATCTCACAGAAAGACGGTTCTGCGTTCAAACCTTGCAGTTGATCTGGGCCTTTTCCTTTGGAGTTGGATTGTTCTCTGAATTTAAACAAACAGAAACAAATGGCCTACTTTTTTTTTTCCATAGTACACACACACACACACACACACAGCCATTCATACTCACACCCAGGGGCAATTTGGAACATCCAGTTAGCCTAAAGTGCTTGTCTTTGGACTGTGGGGGTATCCGGAGGAAACCCATGCAAACTCCACCCAGAAACGCCTTCACTGAACAAAGGACCTTCTTCACGTGATGTGGTCAAAGTTTAAGATGTTATAATTTCACTTGTGAACAAGAAAGTAATTAAAAATAATAATAATCATTAAAAAAAAAATAAAGAAAGAAGACCATATTTCAGTTCAGCATATTGAAGAAAGTGACAAAACTTAACTGTGTGAAAGGTTTCCCGAGCTGCCAGATATAAAATATTGTACAATAAGCATGAACAGAACCCTTTTTAGTTTGGGTGTGTTATAGCTTTTTTGTTTTTTCTTGATTTACATATACACGCACAACAGTCCAGCACAAAGCTCTCCACCCAGCAGCCCACCGCACTGAGCAGAATGGCAGCCTAATATAGCCCTAACTGTTTAAATCATACCAGCTGTGTTCACGTTAACAAGTCCAGTTTACCCAGTGCAGTTAACTAGCTAATTACATTAACAGCTGGGTTGAGAAACCACCAACACTGTCTCTGGGAAGGCATGGCAGGAAACACCATGGCCTTCAGTCAGTGTGGTAAATTTCAGGTGCTTGTAAATGTAATGAAACAATAAAATGAAAAGAAAAACAGCATAGCATTTTCTCTTTCACAGGAGGATTTACTTGTTCATTTCATTAAAGATTCTCTGAAGTGATGGAGTATTTCAATCTTAGTTTAAAGACACTGTGTGCTATCGGGTTCAGGGAATGTGTGTTTTGCAAGTTTTCTCTGTGGAATGGACAGTTTGTTAGACTCAGTACGGAAGGGAAGAACTGTAATGTGATCAGTCTCTTCACAAAGCGTACGATAAGAAACACTCAGCGAGATGTTCCAGTAGGAATCTGACACAATGCGAAGGTCATTATTTCTACTAGCTTGCTAACCCTGGGTTTACACTGGGGCCATGATGTCCGTGATCTCTGCGATTTGAGAGAATCATGATGAGCGTGGGGGAACTTGGCAGAATTGTGATGATCGTGACCAAATTTTTGACTGTTAATTTATTACGATTTGACGTCAATGGTGATAGAACATAGGAATTGTAGTAGACCTTAACAGAGCGTACCGGACCTTGATAAACTTGGAAACACGATTTCTTCATCTCTTGGATGCACCATGCCTACATTTTATACCCCAGTGGTGCTCTGTGTGGTCATGAATCGTGGACCTCCACACTCTTTTGAATTGTGGACATCGTGGCCCCAGTGTAAACCCAGGGTAACACCACTGACAGTTGACTTGTTGATAAATTGACTAGCCATGTGACTGTACCATTGTCAGAGTGATGCTGTTACATTTGCTGTGATCAAATTTGATAGATGAGGAAATGTAAACATGTAAGTGAGAGCCTACTGGGTAAAGCTGGTGCAGAGGATTTCTGGCAAGTAAAAGAAAAACATGGCCTAAATTTTTAAAACTTCAGCAACAATGATCATTTTGAAAAGAAAATAAAGATATTTTATAGATATATGTGTGTGTATATATAGTGTATTATTCCGAGAATGAAGTGTTAACAATAAAAAGCCCACACAAAAATTCCGCAACATAAACTCAATACATCCGGTGCAAAAACATTTTTGCCACCCATTGTACTTTCCGTAAAAGGCTTTGTACTGTGTGCTGACTCATACTCATCTTTTCATCGTATCAAGTGATCCGCTCGCGTTCTTTCTGATCTTCTGCATTCACCTGTGTGCGCATGAAAGCAGGAGAGGAAGTGGACATGTGTATAACTGCAGCCTTCAAACCACATTACACTAACCAAATGCTGTAACCTTATGTTCATGCTTTCTCTTTCTTACTCATGGTGTCCTTTAGCTGTGGCATCAGTCCCATCTAGTCTTGTACCGAGATGTTTGCTGGACTGTTATTTAAACACAAGCAGGCCAACATCCATGGTGCTTTATTACCTGCCGTTGCAAAGCCATTACTGTTTCACCCCTAAGCCCACCCCCAAATTCTTTTTTGCTACCGTTGTGTTTATTGTAACATGAAAACTGTCCAGAATTTAGGTGTTTATGAAATATTCACAATTTATTGTTGTTGTGTGAGTGTGTGTGTGTGTGTGTGTATATGAACAGTAGCATCGTGGTTAGCATGTTCGCCTCACAGCAAGAAGGTCCTGGGTCTGAGTCCTGGACTGGGATGTTTCTGTGTGGAGTTTGCATGTTCTCCCTGTGCTTGCAGGGGTTTCCACCAGGTACTCCGGTTTCCTCCCACAGCCCAAACACAAGCACATTAGGCTAATTGGCTGTTCCAAATTGCCCCTAGGTAAGTGTGAGTGTGAATGTGAATGGTCGTGCCAGGTGAGTGGAGTTTGCATGTTCTCTCCCTGCGTTTGTGCGAGTTCCCTCCAGGAACTCTGGTTTTGTCCCACAGTCCAAAAACATGCACATTAGGGCAGCATTAGGTATTCTTGATTTGCCCTTAGATGTGCGTGTGATTGGTTTTGTGGCCCTGTGATGGTCTGGCGAGCTGTTCAGGGTGTACTCCACCTTCACCCAGTGTCAGCTGAGATAAGCCCCAGCCTCCCCACGATCCTTATAGGATTAAGAGGTTTGGCAAATGAAATTAGAAGTATATGTTTTCTTTTGAATGCAGCCTGTGTCTGCACTTTTTCAGTAAGTGTCACTGGGTTCCAGCACTGTTGTGCTCTCTGTATAAACAAAACCGCAGCAAACAGCAGTGCTGGGTTTTGCACCTCGAGGGCTGTTATGCTGTACTTTCATGGCCATTAAATTGGGGTGCTGTACTCGTGCACTGGTCTGTTCTCACTGTAGAGCAAGTCATAAAGTACCAGAGTATAATCTCAAACACAGTAACCTTAAAAATGGTTTATAGAGGGAAAACTATCTGTCTCATCCAGGCAGTATAATGACTACCTTATTGGTGATCATTTCACCTCCTGATAAGGAAATGGATTTTCTAAAAATGGCCCAGTTTGCTCTCTCTTTCTTCTTTAGGGCACTGATGTGTAGCTTTGTGCTTGGGAAACCTACATTTTATGTTATCTATAAATCTCCTTTTCACACCGTAAATATTTCCCCTGATAAAGTCGCTGTAAAACTCTTGCATGTTGGACAAATGCACACTGGCCCTGTCCCTAACCTCCGATCTAACAGAGTCACTGTTGTCGATAGTGCAGTAGGAGGCAGAGACAGCGTGTTTTTTTTGTTTTTTTCCTCCCCCCGCAGCTCATCCCAACCGCCCACGTACATACATCTCTTTAAATCGTTCTGACACCCAAATGCACCATTGTCCTCAGGTGTTCCAAATGTTGTTTTGAGTTGCGAGCGAATGCCATTAGTTGTAATTGCTGACATTGCGGACTCATTCCAAGTGTGCACGCATGAGAAAGTGCAGAGCTCGGGCAGAGATACACACATGTAGCCTCCGGGCTTGATTTTTCCCAAAGCCTTCATTTCTTCATTCTCTCTCGTTAGTGAGCGATAAAGAATTAACGCACAGTGCTCCAATTAAGCAGTTCATTTTACAGGAGGTTGAGCACAGTTTGTGTATTAAGGGATATTGGGAAATGGAGAGATTGAGTTAGCTGTTCAGGACTAATTTGTTTTGTTTGTTTTATAAGCAGGATAAGTGTCTCTTGCCTGTGTGACTCTGATTTTATAATTATGACTTTGATCTTCTAATTATGTGTTGAAAACCCACATGTGCTTTTTGTATTTCTTTTCTCTCTTTCTGAAAACCAGTGTCCACGTATAATACGTCAGCATCTCATACTTATTTATATTGTGTCTGACTACAAGACGTCTCTCAGATTATGGCTTTAATGCTCATTTAGCATCGTCCAGCTCAGACTCTGTATCACCAGCATACATGTTTGATATCTTCAGTCTGTCTCGAGGACGACAGTGTTTTCTGATAACAGTCAGGTGGTGTTGTATAGCGTGTACGCCCTACAGATTTCATCACCTTGGTCCTTGCTGTTGGTGCGTGTCCTAGAAAACCAATGATGTGAATTCGATATTAATGTGAAAATTAATAATGACATTTAAAGCTGTACAAATACTTCACTTTCACTTGGCATATGTTATGAGCAACATTGTTCACATATGTAGTTGTCTGCATACCTTTACGTGTATGTGCAGTTTTAGAAAACTATATCCACTCAGACATTTAGAGTTGAAACAGCCATTCTTCCTTGACTGCTCCTTCTGATGGACATGGCGACAGTGGAGAAGGCTACGTTATTGTTGATCTTGCACTGATGACAGAACCAGTGGCAGTATCACCAACATAGATAGTATGTTAGGCTACAAAATTAATTCTTAGCCTGGTCTGGACATGATGTTATATCATATTACAGTGCCTCCACTCTTCATTTTGGTATATCACTATACGGACTATACTAGGACTATGGCTGCTGATAAACCAGTATCAGCATTTATAACAGACAAAAAATTACTAAAATACAAGCCAGAAGGTGGAATTTTTCAACTATATCATGAGTGCTGTTATACTTTGCCCCACAGAGGGCAGACTGTAACTCCACTGGTTGCACACACAATCGGCTGACCTGAGCAGAGTCAAGCAAAAGTAAAAACATTGTGTCAAACAGATAAAGGCTTTCAGAAAATTAAAATAAAGTTAGTTTTAACTGTATACTTAATTTAATGACAAATACAAATTGCAGTTTTTGTTTTGAATCAAATTATTTTTGTCTGTTCCTACATAAATAAACAAAGCATTCTAAAGTGTGTTATGGTTCTATTAATTTTGCATATATGCTATACTTGCATGAACATAGATTTTTTATTTTTTTTAATTAGTAGCCTGTGAACCTTGAAAACACATAACTAATCAACGTGCGGAGAATTTATTTGCAGAAAATGACAACTAGACAAAACTAACAATAATGCCATGTATATAATTTAAGATCATGTGAATTCAATTCAAGATCAATGTGAAAACTTTGGAGGAGTTTGGAAATCAATATTTGGTGGAATATCCCGGGTATTTAAATTTTTCAGCTTTAATGGATTTGGCATTCTCTCCACCAGCCTTTCATGTTGCACTTGACTGCCTTTATCAGCTCAGGTTTGTTTGATAGCTTGTGACCATCCATCTTCCTCTTGTTCACATTCCAGAGGTTTTCTCAGAGGTTTAGGTCCGAAGATTGTGCTGGTAATAACAGAGTCTTGATATTGTGGTCCTCCACCCACACCTTGATTGAGCTGACTTGTGACATGGAGCAATTAACCCCAGCTGCCATTTGCTATTCTTTTTGTTGTCTTGATGTCATCCTGTGGTCTTTGAGTGACATTTAAAGGAGTTTTCAATCACCAGTGGAGTCGTTTCACCCTCTGCAAGTTTGTAACTTTGTTGTCCCCAATGTCTACTGTTTGACCCTGGTTTTATGACTTGTCGTCTTTTCGAAGATGGAAGCAACCTGATATTCACTGTATCCCACGGCAAGTAAAGGCAGAATCGAGCCCTTCTTTTTCTCACTCACTTTTCTTACATTTTTTTTTTTTTTAATTTGATTCGTAATTACTGAAACGCTGCAAATGCTGATGTATGAATCTGTCCTACCGTCATGCAATGAGTCAGATTGACAGTTTTCATGTCACTTTTGCTATCCGAGACATAAAAAGCAGCATTGACAGCCAGGTGTCAGCAAGTATTTTCCGTCCCAACACAATGCCCCCAACATCACTAATGATATCTCCTCCCCAACAAGGAAGGAAAGCTAATTAGCATAGCCATGTGGGTCAGGGTATATTATGGGGAGCATCATGACCAATGTAGACAGACTTTACGTCCATCATCAGATTCAGCTGAGTACCCACTGCATATTTATGGGGGTGTAATGGTCATGCAGAGTTCAGTTTACATACTAATTGAACACACCTGGCTCTAATGTTCAGCTGCTCTACGAGACACTGATTAGCTGAATCAGGTGGGTTAGATTAGGACTGGAAAAAAACCAACAGTGTTAGATTTGGAAATATTACACAAAGATTTACAGGTCTTGAGATCATTCCAAAGGAGCTTTGTACACTGTCAAAAGCATAACTCATGAACCATATTTTGGTGTTTTGTTAGCAGAAGCATCATGCAATACGAACATTTCAGGGTCAGAGAATTACTTAAATGTTTTTTTAATGAGCACTTTGTTATTTTAAAGCCTTCTGCTGCCTATGTGTCAAATGACAATTAATTGTAGACCAGCCCTTAATATAGACAACAAATTAAGTGCAAAGTGTCCAAAGTCAATAAAAAGATGTTAATAATGTTTTGGGAGCCATGAGAGCAGTTCTAGAGCACTTGGCACAGATGGTACCCATCACTGTACCTGTATTAGAGTTAATCACAACATACCTTCAAAAAAGTATTCCCGTGGTTGGTCTTTAAAACAAGGGTGGAGGAGGGAGCAGCCCTAAATTTCCAAGAGATGTTCAGTTGCAGTAAGAGTGGGGCCAGAAAAATCTAATCCAGGGAACATGAACTGGTAGAAAATAAACAGATCCACTTCACTACAATGGGCTGCAGTAATACAGTATGTATGGAAAACACATGATTAGTATAAGTTTGACTTGGAACATTTCTAAATATTACAGAATGAACCAGACTAGGTCATGAGTTAGCAACAACTGTATGTGTGTGTGTTGTAGTGAAAGAAGAGTGTGTATCAGAGGAGGATGAGAGAAGTAGGGACGCTCTTGTTGAGAAAATGCTCCAGCAAGGAGACACGGCTGTCATCTTCCCAGAGGCGCCAGATGACGAACCACGCCAGGGAACACCAGAGACCAGCGGCCATGATGAGAATGGTACACCCACAAACACACACACATAGTTTGTGAGGAGCTTCCATCAAAATAATTATGATTAAGGCTAACTAATGCTATGCTACACCGTAAACCTGACCAACCAAATCTCCCCATAAGGTAAAACTCTGAGATATTTCTATTAACGTAGAGACATTTGGTACCCACCAAGATATATACACATGCCCACGCAAACACACACAGTCTACTTTGAATTCAGAGTCACGATGAAGCATGCAGATTCACACCTCTACACACACGCAGCTTTTCCTTTGATGACGCTGAAATTTCCACCTCACCTGTTTGAACAGAAAGTGGGAAAATGCAGCACCTGAGCAAATCTTTCATACCTGAGAGAGTTCCTCATATCTGTGTGTGGGAGCGATTCACCTGACCACAGGAGCTTAATACATTACCTGTTAACAGGTAATATGTTACCTGTGGGCCGTTTGGCTGGAGGCAGAAATGTTCGACTCAATTCTTATTCACAGTTCGACCCATGAATAAATTCAGATAAGTAATGCAAATGAATGGGATTATTCGACAGTTCAGCCCTTCACTTGCATTCTGTTGCAATGTATAACTGTGCCAACATGACATGGTTTACCTTAATCATTATAGTAAACATGAAGTTGTATTAATAAATGTCTGTTATCCATATTAATTTGTGGACTGCTTATCACTAATAAAAATTTGACACTGTTCATTTCTAATCTATGAATCCAGTCTTTAACTCTTCCACTCACACACTTTCAAAAGAGTGCTTTTCTCCCCATCCAAATCTCTGGCAATTGCTCGCCTTTTTTTTGTGCATGTGTGTGATTACCAAGCGGCCGTCCGTCTTCCTTTGTTCCTTGTCATTTCTCCTCGGCTCCTCTCTTTCTTTGTGCTGAGAATCTTGGGATGGAGAGAGACCGAGTTGTTGCGTTGTGCTGTAGCTGTCACTCTGTGCACATCAAAGGCCTCTCTCTATTACAGTGTGTGATTGAAGTTCACATATCGCTGTACTTCAGCTCACTCTCTTCACAACCAACACAATAACACACAGGTGTACACACGCACACTCACACACGCACACTCACACAGGCACTCACACCATTTCATGAGCACGTAAAGTGAGCTGGTTATTCAGAGCCTCATCTGTGTATTCAATAAAGTTATACAACTGATATCTGATGCACTACAGTAAATGCTGTGTCGTGTTTCAGTGGCTTTCTGAAATTAAGAATGTAACCAAAAATGTATTTTCTTACTCTCCTCAAAGCACATATCATTTACAGAGCACACATTTGGTGTTACTGTGAGTGTGTATGTGTGAGTGAGAGACCTTGTACTCATATCACTGTCCTTGCATTGCACTTATCGCTCTTGCTCTGCCTCTTTCTCTCTTGTCTCTCCTGTTTCCTGCCTCTCTCTCTCTCTCTCTCTCTCTCTCAGGCACACCAGACGCATTTTCTCAGCTCCTCACCTGTCCTTACTGTTCCCGCGGCTACAAGCGCTACACATCTCTGAAGGAGCATATAAAGTACAGACACGAGAAGAGCGAGGACAACTTCAGCTGCTCGCTTTGCAGCTACACTTTCTCCCACCGAACACAACTCGACCGACACATGAGCGCACACAAAGCAGGCAGAGACCAGGTACTGCATTTAACCTTCAGTTCTTAATTCATCATACATAACACAGTGCATGCTCTTGGAAGTGTTTAGCCTCTTTTTGCGTCTTTGTGTAGAATTTTTTTAACAATGTTTAAACATATGCTAAGCCCACAGTTTTATTTAAATTCACATCTCTAGTGAAGATGAATATGCAACTTTTTATTTTTTATTTATTTTAATATGTCTCTGGATATACAGCAGTATAAAGCACGTTTTCTGTCTCTTTGTAGCGGCATGTAACCCAAACAGGGGGTGGAGGAAACCGTAAGTTTAAGTGCACTGAATGTGGCAAAGCCTTCAAGTACAAACACCACCTGAAAGAACACCTGCGTATCCACAGTGGTGAGCACGCTAACGTTCTTTGGCAGTGCACGCGTTGTCTTAGTTCATAAGGAAATTTAAAATTTGTGTCCACTGCATATGTAGTTTTTGGCTAGCAGTCTGAAATCGGAAACATACTTGTGTTTATACTGGCTCTTAATTGTGCAGTTAAAGGAAACTAATTGTGCAGCAATCAATTTCATCTGGAACACCTGGGCTTTTTGGACTGCCTGCTTTACTTAAAGTTATTTACAATTCAGTACATGGATGTATTATGAAAATATTTTTCCAGCCTTCTACTAAATTTTCCTAATGAGTAAGATATTGTTAGTTAATTATATGATAGAGCCAGGTTAACATAAATTTAGGTGTGAAGCTGAGGAAAGATTTCAGTAAATGATCTTAAGAAAGTAAAAGCATTTATCTGTTTGTGTCATACAGGGGAGAAGCCATACGAATGCCCCAACTGTAAAAAGCGTTTCTCTCACTCTGGCTCCTATAGTTCCCATATCAGTAGCAAGAAATGCATCGGCCTCATTTCAGTCAATGGCCGACCACGACCCTCGCCAACCGCAGGAGGCACCAAAACCCCTCAGTGTCCTTCACCATCCCTGCCCTCCTCCCCTTCCACTGCTCGGACTCAGATCCGGGACAAAATGGACCATAGTAAACCCCTGCAGGAGCAGCTCCCAGTCACACAGATTAAGTCTGAGCCATTGGACTATGAGTACAAGCCGGTAGTAGTTGCCCCAGCTGCCCCTGGAGGAGTAAATGGTGTTTTCCAAGGTGGAGCAGCAGCACCTTTACAGGGGGCAGTGCAGGCTGTGGTCCTCCCCACTGTAGGACTAGTCTCCCCAATCAGCATTAATCTAGGGGACTTGCAGAACATGCTAAAAGTGGCAGTGGATGGGAATGTGATCAGGCAGGTGCTGGAGAATTCCCAAACCAAAGGCCAGCCTACTAGCACTGGCAGAGTGGCTATTGCACAGGCCCCTCAGCAAGTCATACAAGCCATTAGTCTTCCCATTGTCGACCAGGATGGTACAGCCAAGATCATAATCAACTACAGCCTTGACCCATCGCAGGCTCAGGCAGCTTTGCAGAACTTGAAGAAAGAGCCGGTGGGACAGAATACTGATTCCTGCAAGACTGAACGACTGCCGGAAGACCTGACAGTTAAAAGTAAGACAACCAGGGACAAAACCACCACCACTGTGGATGAAGAGTGGCAGCAGGAGAAGGACAAACTCTACAATCACATGGCCAATAAACACTGTGGCAAGAAGGAACAGGAGGTTAATGGAACACATTTGGAGGAGAAGTCTGAAGCAGATGTTGGACTGTGTCCTGGGCAGCCCCCATTGAAGAACCTTATGTCCTTGCTTAAGGCTTACTTTGCCTTAAATGCAGAACCCACCAAGGAGGAACTGGCAAAGATATCTGAGTCAGTCAATCTCCCCACTGATATTGTAAGGAAATGGTTTGAGAAGATGCAGAATGGGCAGATTCCTATGGAGGTCTCTGCAGCCACACTCCAGAAAGAGCAAACTAATGGGATAGACATTAATGGCACTCCAGAGGAAACCCTTAAATCAGTGTCAGAACAGGACACCAAAAGGAAGCAAGAGGAGGAGGAGGAGGTAGAGCTTCGTAGTCCAGCAGAGGGCACTACAGCTGGCATAAGTGGAACTGAAAATGGCCCCACATCCCCTTTACCACTAAATCTATCTGCAGATGGGCCTGTGCCAGCCCAGACTGCAGAGGAAGGAGAGGGACCTCTTGATTTGTCTCTCCCAAAATCTGTAGCAGCAGAACACACAACCAGCGCTCAATCTGTTTACTCAGCTCAGGACGAGCCTCTGAACTTGGTTTGCACAAAGAAGGAAGTGCTCAGCAATGCAAGCACCAGCACTGCCATCTATGCCAGCCAAACAAGTGCCAATCCCCTGAACATTGTGACCACTCAACTGCCCACCCTAGTGGCCATCGCCAAGCAAGGCCCTGGGCAGTGCCTGCGTACCATCACCACCACTAAACAGACCATCTTAATCCCGCAGCTTGCCTACACCTACACCACTACAGCCTCCAGCCCTGCAGGGGGCGACACACCACAGAAGGCCATACTGCAAGTCAACGGTGTTAAGGTGAGATAAGACACCAGTGAACATATGAAAGTAACTATAAACTTAGGTATTACATGACATCATTAATAGTGTGTTACCACAGCTTCTCGTGCCTTTGGAGCCATCAATACTAGCCAGCTTGGAATCTTTATCTCAGCTAAAGTCTATTGGGCTTTTACACCCAAGTGATTGAGACCTTGCCCTTAGCACAATGGGGGTCTAACCGGGATTTGTACCCAAGACCTCTTGATTATGAGCCTGGCACCCTGACCACTACACCACCGGCCCCTTGCTTTAGCTTGGTGTACCAGTAATACTAGGAACCCAAGTTGTACTTTATGAAAGCGTAAAATGCCATATAGGCCTACATGAGCCTACTGAGGTACAGAGTCATTCCGTACTTGCACGGAATAGCATATGGGGAGATATGGGCATATTTCTATAGCATATGGGGAGATACCTGTGGATGTAGCATGAAAAAATATACACATTACATGAAACAAAGTAACAGGTAAAGGTGTGTGTGTAGGAGGAAAAACAGGAGGCTGGTTCAGAGGTGGCGTCGGTGCTTGAGGAGCAGACAGACTCAGACTCCGGACCCGTGAGGAAGAAGATGAAGAAGACTGAAAATGGCTTGTATGCCTGTGACCTGTGTGACAAAATCTTCCAGAAGAGCAGCTCGCTGCTTCGGCATAAATACGAACACACAGGTATGCGTTTCATCCATGCATGCAGACATCACTTCCTTCCCGTTTTTGTCAAGACAGAGAATTTAACACAACATGGATTCATTAGCGAAATTCTGCCCGAACAATTTAAATTGCATCATTATTACAAATCTACTGTACCAGCAGGAGGGTGTGGCGAATGTTCCCCATGACGTTTGCTACCCAAGAGCATTACCTTTTAACTTGGAACCCAATGTGTTACATTAGAATCTGTTAGTAATTTTCTCTCTTTCTGGGAGCATAAGATTTCAGTTAAGTCAAGAGCTGCTCACATCTTTCTGTTCAGATACTGAGCCAAAAGCCAGCAGCCTACATCCTAATGACATCACTAGGAATTTTCTTTCCTTCTTTTCAAAGCCACGGTTTATATAACCCGCGCCTCCAGCCCCATGGCCTGTCACACTCTGTTTTGATTCTTTGTTTGGTTTTATTATCCATGGATACGTAATGACATGCAGCGTTTAATCCTGTGTGAGCAGGTTGGGGAAAGGAGATTAATATATAGGTATTTGTCACTAAGCAGCTTCATAAGCTAGTCTGCGTATGGTACCTTTTTAAAGCGCTTGTGTTACATGCTCGATTCTTCAGCTCCTGTGTATGATGCCATGTAATTGGAGTAACAGTGTGATCATTAGTCAGTGCTTGAAGGGGAAAATAAGTGTACTGTAATTAGTAGTCGGGCTTGAAATGAACATCCGCCCACCCAAGAAATGTGGGTAAAAAATGGAACTGAGGGATAACACCATCAAGCTACCTGCCACTTCATCAGGTAACCTTATAGTCTATGTTTACACTGTTTGTAGGATGCTTACTTGGATATACTCTTTTTTTGTTATCAGACACTGTCTGATAACCTCCAACAGAAGCCAAGGAGAATTTTTTTTAATATAAGAACAATGGGGATGTCATCCCAGATAACAACTGATATTATTACAGGACTGTTGTTGAGTAACCGATGATACGCAGCACATCATTTGTTCTTGCATGTTCTTGTCAGTTTTAAAAATTTGACACACTTTTTATTAAACATCCAGTTTAGTATGTATAGTCCACATGCACACAGGCCTACAACCAGCAGGAATACACTGCAAAGTGTCTGTTCCTGTAAGAAAATATCAGTAACAGAACAGAAAAGATTGCACAAACTGAGCAAACTGCATGAATTTTGCGAAGCTACGTTGGACCTACAGTTTTAATTGTATGTTTTGATGAGATGAGACAAAAATCAGATTTCTTGTCTCTGAGAAATTTTAGCTATTAGCATATTTAAAAGTAATAGTTTATTTGTCACACAAATCACAGCACAGAAAGATTACACCAACCATCCCATCCCCGACCCCATCCCCAAGCTAGTTAGGAAACTGGGCACAGGGTCAGCCAGGACACAACACACCTGAAACAAATTAAGGTTAAGGGTCTTGTTCAAGGGCCCAACAGTGGCAGCTTGGCAGTGCCAGGGCTTGAAATCTTGACCTTCATCTGATCAGTTACCCTTATATTAAAATGATACGATAAGTGTTCTGGTGAAAATATCAGCCATGACACTTGTATATATGCAGGGTCTAATAATTACACTGTTGATTGCATCTTATTGAAATAAAGCATACATTTAATACCCCTGTTTCTTGCAGGTAAACGTCCTCATGAATGTGGGATTTGCAGCAAAGCTTTCAAACACAAGCACCACCTGATCGAGCACCTGCGTCTGCACTCGGGAGAAAAGCCGTACCAGTGTGATAAGTGCGGCAAGCGCTTCTCTCACTCTGGCTCCTACTCGCAGCATATGAACCACCGCTATTCATACTGTAAGAAGGAGGCACACGGCCAGATCCTGGTGCAGAGGGACGAAGAGGAAGAGAACCCCAATGAAGAGCAGCCTGGAGTAGCAAGCACCGCCGCCTCGCCCCCGTCTCAGGTCGACTCGGATGAGCGAGGGAGCAGCGCCAGGGAAGACGAGGAGAGTGAAGAGGAAGACGAGATGGGCTCAGGGAGCATGGTGGACGAGGACGAGATTCAGGTGGTGAGGATCGGAGAGGAAGGAGGAGAGGATGAGGAAGATACCGGAGAGCAGGACAGGATGGAAGTGATGGACATGGAAAATGAGGCGGCCATTAGGGAGAATGGAGGACATGAGGACGGGACAGTGGAAAGTCAAGAAGACGAGGAGGAAGATGGAGAGTTGATGAAAGTGGTGGTGATGCAGGATGACGACGAAGAGGACGAGCAGACAGAAAACACAGAAGCGATGGACATGCAGGAAAACATAGGAGAGGAAAACGCTGAGGAAGAAGGTGGAAATGAAGGAAACACACCCAATGAAAACGGAGATGTGAAATGAAGACAAACCACATCAGGGCTTTTCTCGCTCTTATTCTTTGCTACTTAGTTTTACATTAAAAAAAAGTTACTAATCTGAACAAAGACTGCAGATGAGGCTGCTTCCCTACGATTGCAGGAAACAGTGAAAGAAGGAAGAGAGCAAGAGCGCAGGAGCTCTGCTGTTGCATTTTATCCCACTACTGTGTATAAAACCCCTTGTGTGCCTGATTTAAAGAAAAAAAAAAAATGTGTTTTTTCCACATAAGGACAATTTTCAGTGTTTATGGTTTGTATAAATATAAAGTTTAATGAAAAAATTACATATACAGACTGAAAGCTAGACACGTTTTAGCTAATAACGTTTTATTACTAAAACATCTTGGGTTTGTTTTTATCAGTGTTACTAATTTTTTGTCACTCTTGTTTAAACCTTAAAAAAGCTGTACAGTTGGGAGAGATTTCTATACATTTTTATTGCCAATGAACAAAACTCAGTATTTTATTGCATATGAAGGAAAAAAAAAAAAAAAAAAAAAACGATCCTGTGCACTACCATGCTCCCAGTTTACTGATGAACACCTCTGTGGGCCTTGTTTAATGTCTACCTTTCAGTATTAATACTCTTGAGCTAACCCATGTGTCATGCTAGCCTGTGCTAGCTCAGCATCTGTCTGCCTGTTTTGTCCAGAAGTGGTCTGTGAGCCTTAAAGGTAAAAGAAAAAAAAAGAAAAGAGGGTGCTACACAATCCTAGACTTAAAAAAAAAATTTTAAAACACGATTTGAAAGAAAGTAATTAGCTGGGTCTAATTTGCCCTCTTGCTGCCCTGCACCCTCCATTATGCAAAAGCATGCATGTGTTAAGTGCCATTGCACAGAGCTGGTGCACTTCTCTCACACTCTTCAATAGCATGTTCCCAATGTGGTAGCAAACCTGTGACCCCTGACCCTGAACCACTAGTCCTAACCCAAGGACTGTTCCTGCCTCTTTAAGGAACAAATGAATTCTAGCAAACAGTCAGGAATCGAAGAACAAAACATTTCCAGCTCTGAAGTGTTTTCTGCTTCTGCTGTTTGATGCACTTCATGTAATCTTCTGATTAACTGCGCATTCACTTTTACTTCAGGTATTAAATATGAACCCCACATGACCTTTCACCTCTAGGTTTTTTTTGTTGTTGTTTCTCTACCTTCATAACAGTCAGTATTAAATGTTTGATTTGTTCAGTTCGTTTCTCAGTGAACGTTGTGGAATGATTGCAGTCATGGCAGTATTATTTTCCTCACCTTCATCAGTATACGTTTAGTTTTAGAGACCTTTTATATTTATGTCTTATTTTTTTATATGTTTTTTTTTCTTTATGGTTATTTATTACACAGTGTAGTGTACAATATTGTAGTTTGTATTAATACAATAATATATTTTAGTATGAAGAATAATTTCGAAAATGAATGAATACGAATCTAGAGAGAGCTCTCTGGCATTTCAAAGTGTTTTAAAACAGAAAGAGTATTATTTTCACATTTTCAGTTATATGATTTTTTTATTTTTTTATTTTTTTTTATTTTTTTTTTTTTTAAACACCCTCCCACCACAGTATTTGAAATATTGGAGATTTCGCTTCTCATGTCGCCCATCAGTGTGTTTTTGTCTCTTTCCCCTCTAGATTTAGAAGCTACTGAACACTGATAATTTAATTGTATGCTACACGTACGGAAGTCCTTAACCATAAAACTGTGCTACTCTTTTACAAAGCCAAAATATTGTCCGTGAGGAAGGTTTTAAATGTTTTATTTGTGCCAATGTGTTAACAGCATGGCCATAGCTTGTTTTATATGTCCCTGTTTTAATCTGTGGTTATATATTTTTTATAGATAGGTTTTCTTTTTTGTTTGTTTGATTAGTTTGTTTTTTATGACTCCCTGTCTCACAATAAAATAAATCAAGAATTCACAGCTTCTCTGTAACAAGATCATTTTCACTCAGTCAAACTTTCAATGGATTTTTAAATTGATGTTACCAATTAAAACATATAGATGGGTTTGTGTCGGGATTGCCTTTATATCTCTTTTGGAAGCCTTTTATAAACCAGGAAAAGTTAAATAAAAAGGAAAATGGATATATATATGACTACTTTTTGGGGTTATAACAGCAAAAGCTATATAATTGTAGGACTGCTACACTACCTGGCTAAAATAAAGTCGCACACTAATATTTTCATGGAGTGCATTTAGCCTTGATCACAGCGTGTAATCTCCATGGCATTGTTGCTCCAGTTGGTCAGGTTGAGGCTCTGCAACATTACTGTGGCAATAAAATGACGTCAGTTGATGACCTGAATGTAGGTTATAACATCAATGTACGTTTTCTTCCCTGATGGCACGGATATAAAATGGGGACTTAAATAATGAGCGAGTGGTTCAGAGAGCATGAGGAATCATTTTCACATATATATTGGCACCCCAGAGTCCTGACCTTAACCCTATTGAAAGTTTTCGCGATGTGCTGGAGAAGACTTTATAGAGTTGTTCAATTTTTCCCTCATCGATTTAAGACGTTGGTGAGAAATGAACGCAACACTGGATGAAAATAAATGTTATGTCGTTTAAGTTTGTTGAAACAATGGCATGATGATTACACACGGAGATGAAGGCGCTCCAAGAAAATATTAGTGTGTTCGACTTTTTTTTGGCTGGGCTGTGTATGTAATCAGCTCAGGAGCAGAGAGCAGTACACACATCACATAAAAAACCCAGCACTTTATTATTATTATTATTTTAAATAGGCACAGCAGCTCTGAGAGAAAAGGAAAACCAAGCCCACAAGAAGACATTCATTTATGGATATATTAAAGACCTTAAAATAATTTTAAATATTTAGTGACGAATTGATGCAGCTTTCATCTGTAACATGTATAACCATGATACGATGTCATTTTACTGGATTTATTCCCTAGAATCTTTCATAGTTTAAAGTTTCATGCTGCATAAAATCATGTGCTGATTCTTGAGTGTATAGACCTCATAAAGTCAATTAATCATTAATTTTATCTTGAGTTCTTTTCCCGTTTGACGTTTGTAATACCACTTGTTTATTACAGGACAGAATATAAAGTAATACAGGCAGGAACGCCTCTGTCAGAAGAAGACATGAGAGAAAGAAGTGTGAGACAACAAAAAAGTCTCCTAACCTTGAGAGCTACACCAAGGTTATTGCCATTGATCAGGGTTGAATTTCAGGGCAGGTTTTGGGCCAGAGAGCATGAATTAGTAATGCACAAATCTATAATCTGATGAAAAGTCTGAAAATGATGCCATGTTACACCAGCTTCCTCTCTCTGATACTGGAGGGCTAAATGGCTGCTCATGTGGAGTCTTTGCTTTGCCTGTGTGTGTGTGTGTGTGTGTGTGTGTGTGTGTGTGTGTGTAAATATCATACACTCATTTTACAGTTTAGAGGGAATACAATGATGCTGGCTCAACTGATCTCATGTTCATATTAACTTTATTTACATGGCCAGTAAACATGTGGTTAGGACTTTTAATACATGCAAATATCTTTATTATATCTAAGAATTCTCTTGATTGATCGTCAGTATTATGACGACATTATCATTCTCGATGAGGGCTATCATTTATCCTTTATTACAGTTTTGGGGCCATTTTGTCTGACTCAAATTACATTTACAAATATTTACATAACTTCAAAGAGAAAGAAAAGTCCATCACCCTGGCAATATATTAAACTTAATCAGTTTAAAATTACTCACTCTATTGCTGAACCACTTAATCCTACTAGGGTCACAGGGAGGCTGGTGCGTATCTCAATCAACACCAGGCGAAGGTGGGGTACACCCTGAACAGCTCGCTAGTCCATCACAGAGCCATAAAAACACAAACCATTCACACCTAAAGGCAATTGAGAATATCCAGTTAGCCAAATGTGCATGTCTTTGGGTTGTGGGTTGTACCTGAAGGGAACTTGCACAAAACATTGGGAGAACATGCATACTCCTCTCGCTGGGCATGGGGCTCGAACCACATCCCTTCATGCTGTGAGGCGGAAGTGCTACCCACTAAGCCACTCTCAATAAGAAATACTGTTCATTTAAATAATATAATCTATATTAATAATAAATAATCGACTCCTGAGCACTTTCCACAGTTGAAATAGAAATGTTCTTGTTTAGCCGGTTCTGTTCATAGTTATTTCAGGTCACAGGGTTCTCTTTTCCATAATCTGTAATATTCATCAAGTAAGATAATCAGGTCATGATCTTTTTTTCTCTCTCTCTTTTCTTTCTTTAATTTCAGCTCACTACTTGTAGCTCTCATACAATTCAAGGACAATTCAGAGCTCTCTCCATCTTTGTTTCTCTCTAACCCTTCTGTCTCCTTCTGTCTTCTCCTGGGTCTAATTCAGTTAAGCAAGAAATTCAATTTGTCTCAGGTATATTTCAAGATACTTCACCCTTCCCGGCAGTGTCTTTAACACTGTAATGCGATGTCTCGTACTGAAACACATGGCCTGACGTAGTCAATCATGCTTTCATCAGACCATTTACTGGATACAACACACATGCTGCACGAACCCCATCAGTACCTGATGATTGAAACACTGCAGTGTGTGGACCGTATATATTGCGCCTGCATTGTTGCTACGTAATGTTACACAGTTGAAACAGAGATTTGCATAACGGTGGAGTTTGGAATGAATGCTTTAAATCATCATTTCAATGCTGTTTTTCACTGGGGTGCTGGGTAGAGGACCAGGATCACATGCTAGATGCTATGAATCTCATTAGTTTCCTAATTCCAGGCTTTGGTCCAAAAACTGTAACCAAGAAATCACCTCAGTCAAAGACTAGCTTCTCACTTCTGCCATTTTTCCTTAAAACGCCACTCTTGTGTCATAAATAAAGCAGATTAAGTGATTAGTGGGTCCATTAGGGTCGTGAATATTTTACTGCAATCACAATTCATAATTCACCAGCAAGCACAATGCTCCAAAAATCACAAACTTCTCAAATCCATTGTTTCCCTCCTCCTGTATTCACTCTATTCTATTCCAGCACTAATGTTCTCTCGCCTCATTTCTACTTTATGTTGCCCTTTATTCCCCCCCTTTCCCTGTTACTCAACTCACCTCTGCACCACCTCAAACTTTGGCACATTTACAATGTATTATTGTTCTGACACGTTTGACCTTTTACCTCCAACGTGCGTTAACACTCCAACTGCTGCATGAACAGAGCTCTGAATCTGTGTGGATCTGCAACCCAATTTTCAGGGGTTTTCTTTATTGCTCATCCCGCCTGCTGTGCTTCGAGCCAGATGGCACAGGGTAGAAAAATCAATTAGAGCTCCACCTAAGGGACGGGGAGTTTATCCCAGCCGACCCCTCCTAAAACATTGGGCATGGGAAGGACCACTCAGTCGTCCTGCTGCCAGCGTCCATCACCTCAACACTAATCCACTTCAGTCTCCCCCTCCACCCACTCTAACCTCATTAGAGCACTGGGAGAGCGAGAGATAAAGGTGGGGTGTATTTGGAAGTACAGTGTACTCATGCTAAACATTGAATTACAAGCACATACATATGCAATTGGGCCAGGGTGGAGAAAGAACGAACACAAAGACATTATTCTGTATTAGAAGTACAGGCTGTCAGAAGATGGGTGGGGGTGGGGGGTGAGAAGCAGTTAAAAGGTTATCATCTGGAGAAAAACAACTAAGCTAAAACAGCTAAGACGATGGTATGAATTAAGACTCTGTCAAAAGGGAAAATAAAGCAAATGCAACATTATGAATGAACACAGCACTGCAGGTCTATAGAAATATTTCTAATAAACATATATGTCGCACGATTTAAGTTGTACATTTTAAAAACCATATGCTAACATTTGAATCCTTGTGCTAAGCTGGATCCGTTCTGAATGGAGGATATAGTCATTTCTGGCACATTCAGGAGAGAAGTTAGATTTAAAGACCTGTCCTGGCACAATGTGGGGCCGGTGGTGTAGTGGTTAGGGTGCTGGGCTCATGCTTGAGAGGTCATGGGTTCGATCGCCAGTTAGACCCCCTGGGCAAGGTCTTAGCCACAAGTGTACCTCTGTCTACAAGCAGTATGAATGGGTACCAGTTGAAATACTGGGAAGGTAACCTGCGGAGGAGTTGAACGCCTAGTCGCCTCATGCTACGGAAATCAGGGATAAGCTCCAGCCTGATGAGCCAGTAGGCTCGGGAGTAAAAGCCCAACAGACGCACCTTTACCTTATCACTAGCATTGTAGAACCTAACCTTTAACCACCACATGTACAGCATGTGTGTTTATGTGCAAATATTACAGACAGGAAGTCTCTGCAGTGAAAAACCAACAGAAAAGCTGTTTCCTTTCTTTTTTTTATTAATTTTTTTGTCAATGTAACATATCTAAAACATAAGCCATGTTACATTTAAAGCTTTACAACTAATTCAGCCATTAAGAATGTGCTTCAGGTCACTACGCACACTCACTGCATCACTTCACCGAGCACTGAGACACACACTGGCCATGTGCGCACTGCGGGAGTTGCTGCACACGACCCTGCTCACTAGATCAGTAACCGATTTGTGACTTCTACATATTGACAAAGATCTGACTCTCGGCTCTCCTGTGGATCTTTACATCACATGCCATAAGCCCGGAAATGTAACGTTTTGGTAGCCTAGTTAGATTGTCCTATGAAACCAAGCATGAAGCTACTCATCTAGAGTCATCCAGGGAATTTGGTTACCAGGTTCACGGAATAGTGTTTTATTTTGCGCTTCCTATAGCAATGCAGTAATATTTAATTGTTCAGTGTGCGCCCCACAGGTGAGAGACCTGAAGTCAACTTTAATTGTATTGCACATTTAAAAATATTTAGGTCAAATAAAGTGTTTTACAAAAGAAAGATGCCAAAGAAGAAAAAAAATGTAGTGGAAATTAATAATAAAATTAGAATAGAATAGAAAGAAATTGCAATGTAATAAATCATAAAATAAATAGTAGGTGAAATTACATTTACTAACCATGAATAAAATTACAAATGAAATATCTTGCCTGGAAAAATAACTTACTCAATTCAGAGCCAAAGAGAAGATTGTTCCATAATCTGGAGGCAGATACTGCAAAGGCCTGATCACCCCTGCTTTTGGGCCTGAAGACAGCTGGGATTGGCTCCGGCTTCCCCCGTGACCCTGACGGATAAGATGTGTAGATCAGGGGTGCCCGATCCTGTTCCTGGTGACCTACCTTCCTAAAGATTTTGACTCCAACCCTAATGGGGTCCATCTGACAAATCCAATCATCACTTTAAGTCTTCACTTCCAAGTCTTAAGTCCTGATTAGATGTCTGGATGTGGTCAGGTGGGCATAATTAGGGTTGGAGTGAATGTCTTCGGGAAGGTAGATCACCAGGAACAGGATTGGGCACCACTGATGTAGATGATGGATGGATGGATGGATGGATGGTTGGTTCGCAGTTGACTATTCACTGCTCCCAGACTTCCAATATAAGTTTCTTTGCTGTTTTGTTTCCCCCAGATGCTGGGATTCTTATTAGGTCATAATGACACAAACACTTCAGATGTAATATACTGAGTTTAATTTGAACACGGGATTCCCTTTGTTTAAATAATACAAAAGTCAGTAAAGTGCATGTATCCTGAATAATAATGGGATTGTCTGTTTCTTACAGTGTTCCTTCTTATCTACAAAGGCTTCTGGGAATGAAAGTCCATAAGCGATTCCTGCATGTATCCGCACAAGATGCCCTGATTGATTTTCACCTTGAAACATGTTTCTCACAGCCACAGTGGAGCAGCTTCAGTTAGCAAAGCACCTGCTTGAGTACCCACCATAATTCCCCTTAACAACAAGGTTTGAGTGCACGTGTGAGAGAGATGCGTTCGGGTGGGCAAGAGTGTAAAGTAAACTCTGGGGAAATGCAGTCATAATACCAGGACAAACACCCCTCATTTATCATGCAAAAGAGTGTGCACACACTAATGTACTTATAACACACACACACACACACAATTCTACTCACTAACAACCCTATGATTTCTCAGGCTATAATTAAGAAGCACACGGAGCTATTTATAAGAGTGATCGTCACTTAGTAGCACTAATAAGGAGGTTAGCTGTTGAAACACGTATCATTAAGTCTCTGAGGGTAGCACAGGCTCTGTTATTGACTCTACATCCTAATAAGCTGCTGACTAGGACCAGCTCCACTGCTGTGGCCTGAAGAGGACTAATCAGAAAGGAAGAGAGACCCACCACATGGCCGTCAGGAGCAAATTAGTAGCTCAAGTCAAATTAGTAGGTAGGAGCACTCCAAACCTTAAGAGTGTGAGGAGAGAGCTGCGTGTTAAATATCACGCCGAAAATCACATGCTGTCCTTTTCCTCTGGGCGGTGTCAGGGTGTTGCATCAAGGACAATTTATAGGCCCTTTAAAGACGGCTCAGGTAATGTAGCATGGCTAAGCCAATCACACAGCAACACTGTGCACCAAACGGACATGCAGACATGGCGCACTACCCGTCCCACTCAAAACAGCGAGCTCATTTAATGAGATAATTGTATTAGTGAATAAAGGAACAAGAATGTGCATGTGTGTGTGGTGGGCGGGGCGGGTGTCACGTTGGTTAGATATACCAACCTGGTATTTCTAGCATTCTGCAATTACCTTATGTAAATCCGAAATAAAACGTCTGTTTAAAATGCATTGGATTTTCCAAAGCAAAAAAGACTTCAAGTCCAGCCAGGAGAACTTCATTAATACTGAAGCACAGCCCATGACATTTAAAATACATGATTGTCATCGAGGACGCACAGAAATGTGATTTAAAGCATTCTTATGCAAAACTATTTGTGAACAGAGGTCAAATCAAACACTTGGAGTGAATGAGCAATATCTTTACTCAGGAAAGACTGGAATATGTAATTAGGGCTGATTTGAATACATCTCGGGCTGTAGATTAAAAACAAATAATGCTTAAGCACAGAAAAATCAGTCAATTCGAAAGCATACCAACAAATTAAAGATTTGCAATTTACTGCAAACATGAATGTATTTATAATATTTATACACATTACGGTAATAAAAAGGGCAGTGGAGACTCAGTGGTTCAGCTTCTTGGTTACTGATCAGAAGGTCAGTGGTTCAAGTCCTAGTATCACCGTACTGCCACTGTTGGGCCCTTGAGCAAGGCCCTTTATCCTCAACTGCTCAGTTGTTTAAAAAAAATAATAACAGAGATTTAGGCACTGCCAAAAAGAGGAGCTCCCATATGATTTCCCTTACTTTACAAGTTTTTCTGGGAACTCTCAAACCCCGTACACATATCCTACATATATCAAGATGAATTTATTTTAATAACTTGTTTATAGAAGGGAATAAAAATTAGAGAACCACACACACAATCTTAGTCTAGACATGTTAAATACGCCATTTAGAAAGCATAGGTTTAGAGAACATTTCAATAACACAATGACTAGTTGTTTATTTCCTGTCATCAACGATGGCATGACACCTCATCACGTGACCTGAGAATATACACCTCTTCTTCACTATATTGCTCTCTCCAAAAAAAATTCTTACATTTTTCCTTTATTGAGATAGCAAATTTTCAAAGAGTAACACAGGGTTCCATGTGTACACGTATGCCGGAGGATGGAGGACTGAGGGACGGACAGACGTGCGCTATCGGTTTTTCCTGCAGCTTGACGGTTAGACGCTTTTTCCTCATCTGTGGTGTGCCGCGTGGGAGCTCCACAAAAAAAAAGAATGTAAGTTGCTCTGGATAAGAGCGTCTGACAAATGCAGGAAATGTAAATGAAAAGGAACACACACGTGCGCACCCCAGTTTCGGTGTACTAGAGGCCCAGTTCCCTCACTGAGACTAAAGTAAAATATGAATTTTTACTGTTAGTACACGCATAAGTGTCAGGGAGACTGACTGACTACAGAATTATGGTCAGCTAAAATGGTTTACATTCATATGAACATCCATAAACACGGTTACCTTGTCAAATAAAATTCTGTACAAGTCCTGTGTGTACCCTCCACATGCAAATGATTCTCCACGTTTTGTTCAGCTCGGCCTGCAAAGACAAATGAGGTAAGCATCTGGTGGAAATGTTGTCTTTAGTCATATATTTTGCACTACTTATCTTCCAAGATCTCAGCAGCATTAGCCTCTCAACAATACTGCAGTCTCCACGGCACAGCTGAAACAGATCTAAACGTTTCCATGTCTCCCATCGAATCCAATTACTCACATTAGGTGTGGCTTCTACACAGGAAATACAGAAACTACTCATGAGACTACAAAGGCTATGATCAAAGAGAGATTAAAACTTATCGCTGCAATTTTAAGACCACAAGCTTACTTCCAAGATGTGTGTATATATATGTGTGTGTGGGACTGGAACAGAGTGCCCCCTCCCCTCCCAACACATACACACCTTCTTTAATCCATATGGCCGCATAAGCTTTATCTTGGTGGATAAAGAGACCATGAATTAGAAGTGTGAGTGCTGGAGGAACGCTGTAGAAGAAAGTTAAAAAAAAAACAACAACAACAAAAAAAAAACCAACGCTCCAAGGTGATGAATGTTTTATGGCTCATAATGGTGAGCTCAAATTACCTCCCCACAGTTTGGCCCCCATGGACCGAAGTGTTTCTGCCTTGCTGCTCTGAACCCCAAAGTAGAACATGATGTTCACGTCACACACCGCTAACATTCGAGCTGCTCAAACCTGCGGTCAGAGCTCTGAATTATGAATATGAGCTAATTGTTTTCTCATTTGGAAATTCGGATCCTCTCCCCTTTGGTATACAGGTTGTGGTCTCAGGCATGACTGTGATTTTATACTTACCCTGCTATTTGTCCTGTATTTGTACAATCCAGGCAGGCTCCTACTAAAGGGAAAAACACACACACACACACAGCAGAGACTATATAAAATCTCGCACGGAAAAACAAATGATAGCCCTAATAAGAATAGTCTAGACTCTGCGGAACATGAGCGTTTTTAGTCACCGTTTATTACACAGATTTTCCAAAAACACTAAAAAAAAAAAAACCCCAAAAAAACCCAGCTTAACGTATGGTGGCGTAGTGGTTAGCACGTCCCCCTCACAGCAAGAGGGGTCCTGGGTTCAAGTCTTGGGCTCAGGCGTTTCTGTGTGGAGTTTGAATGTTCTCCCTGTTCTTACGTGGGAATTCCCCTGGGTCCTCTGGTTTCCTCCCATAGTCCAAAGACATGCACATTAGACTAATTGGCTGTTCCCAATTGCCCCTAGGTGTGCGAGTGTGAATGGTTGTGTGTGTTCCCCTATGATGGTCTGGCAAGCCTTTCAAGATGCATGCCGCCTTCACTCAGTGTCAGCTGAGATAGGCATCGGCCTCTCCACCACCCTAGTAGGATTAAACAGTTTGGCAAATGAGCGAGTGAGCTGAGCTCATATGAAACTGTTTTCAAATGATTTACTTGAGTAAGATTAATTGCATAGTGAAAGGAAATAAAGAAAGCACACTAGAACAAGAGTATAGTTTGCATGTAGTTTCTTTTTAATCAGGATTAGACATGTCAATGTCAGAAACAGTAGTTAGTCTCACAATTACATTCAAATGTGCTGTTCACAATACGTTGCAATACAACCCTTTATCTGAAGCAATTAATCGCTCATATTTATTCATCTCTAATATTTATTATACAATATTAAGGAAATCTTTTGCACTTTAAAAGATTTCAAAATCTTTTAACCATACTCTGTACGTAGATTTGAGACCTCCTGTATAAAAAGGCTTTTCATAATGTGTACCTGAACAAAGCATGTGCAGCATGACCACACCATAAACACTATTTCCTGTACAAGCCTGCCTTTTTTCTGTTCATATTGATGCAGAGATGTACAGAGAGAAAAGAAGGTGGGGAGATCTATTGATCTGAAACAGGAGCATCAGGACTGAATGCAAACATCTCCACTTTCAGATTCCAGTAACACAGGAGTGGGAAAAGGGAGAGAGAAGCGTAAGGAGGAAAAAGAGAGAGAGACAGTGAGAGACAAAAAACAACAACAAAAGCAATGGCGGACATGAGGGATGTAACCAAAGCAGCCAGAACAAATAGTACGTCATGTCAACCTTGATATTTTAGCTCTTTACCAGAGAACATGCTCTGACTATGGTCCCACTTCCATGTCCTAATAATACTATCATCCAGTTATTTGATCAGAGATACAGTGGAAAGTTCCTCAGAGCTCACAGAGCCTTCAGTGACCCCATTGGATGAGATGCTGTCACATGGAGAAGTATGCGAGTAATCCAGTAGTCAGTTGTGAAACAAATCTTTCCAGTTCTATCAAACAATGAGATCGAGGGGTTGCAGTCAAAATGGCAGATCGTGTAAGCTCAGGAAGCAGAGCCGGAGGAAAATAAGTTTCATAATCCATGTAAATCCTTTTCCGGGTCCACTTGTGTAATGTGCAATACTGACATGGAGCCGTTGCTCATGTCTGTATAGAATAATGGCTGACTTCCCTCCACATATTAGCTGCTGAGAAACAATACTGCTTTTTATAATGCTCCAGTTTCAGGTTATTAGGGGGGGGAAAGTACAGAAGTGCAGATTTACCCAAAATGGGAAGAAATTAAACTCCAATCCAGTTTCAGGTTTACTTCGGTATTCACTATATACATATACTTGAAATATCCTCATATTCCATGACGCTTAGTCCACAGCAGATTCCTCAGAGTCATTCATACTGGTGCAGATACAAGTTTAATGTCCAAAGAAAGAAAAATGAAGGACGATCCACTGTGCTGAGCAAAAATAACAAGTCCATCCAGCTTATTCTCAATCAGGAGTAGCAGCTCCTCTTCAGGAATAACAAACCAGGGAAACAGCTACACAGCTTAAAGTCCAAAAGCAAGAAGTGCATGAAGTACCTTTTAATATTTTTGTGTTATTTCAACCACTTAGAAATGTTACAATGCAGATATTCTTCTCTTTACACGTTCAGTATTTAAGCCTGGTCCACAGCAAATGAAGCATGCCTTTGCTTTTACATGGTGGAGTGTGCTGCGATGGCCTGGCGAGCTGTCCAGGGTGTACTCTGCCCTCGCCCAGAGTCGGCTGAGATGGGCGCCAGCCTCCCCGCAACCCTAATTAGAATTAAGTGGTTCAGAAAATGAATGAATGAATGGTGGAGTCTGCAGTGGTCATGGTTTGGCATTATTTTCACAGAAGAAGCAGATGAATGTACAGTCCACAATAGCTCTACCTGCCAAATATATTGTCATATTCCAGGAGGATCAGTTCTACAATCTGGTTCTGGTAGACCATATGAACGGCCATGTTACCAGTCTCGGTCTCAGGTCGCAGGAGGGTCGGGCCGAACACAATGGCCACGCTCTGAGTTGTCATCCTATTCTCCTCTCCATGTTCTATCACTCTGAATGAAAGAGGGAGAGTTCACAGGTTCATAAGGGTTCATTCACGACACTGAAGTATCTCTTATGTTTTATTAGTGATATATTTAACCGTACAATAATAACATATTAATAAATAAAAGCAACACAAGTCCAAGGTAGAACAGAATATCTTTTACTACGATGTAAACCATACAAGAATGGGTTTAATATTTTTCCAGCATTAAAATGTCAGGGAATGATGTTTATGAACTAGCACTACCTCTGTCCTCCATCTCCAGTTAGACTGGACTAACAGTCATTTAAATGCAAATGGAGGCAAATGTCAGTGTTTGATATGGCGATGAAATCTGAACTCAGTCCCAACACACACCTTTGCTGAGAGGGAGACAGCAGGCTGTTGTGATCATAATGAACAACTACGCCCTCTAGCACACCTCCTTCATCTACTCACCTTCTCCATCTAGCCGGCCACAGCAAGAGCACTGAGTAAAAGATGGTAAGAGTGGCTCTAAGTGACATTCAATCAAAATAATGGAGGTGATAAACCTGTTTGAAGATTACAGCAGGCTCTATGACCTTTCTGTAACACTGCAATTCACTTTTCCATACCATGTGTTAATTTTGGCTCAGTATCACACTTGGTTACTTTATCCGCCAGCTGAATAAGAAGATGCAAATTACAGAATTGTAGAAGCTGAGAAATGTTTATTTCTCCACTCGAAAGCTAAATGAATGCATGATTAAAAGAAACAAACATCTTTTATTATTTCATCTGATTTCATTCAAAACAAACATGTACGTGTACAGAAATTCTCTCACTTTCATTCACCACTTTATTTTGTACATCTGCAAGACTTAGTTACCTCTCACACACACAAACACATCTGCTAATACCGGAACCCACTGTATAGAAATTAAGCCTTTTTCTGCACTGCCATTTTGTAAACATTGCAACCTGTACATCTGTACAATGGGGACCTTCTTTGCCTCGAGCAAGTCCAATAAATGTGCTTTTGCTAAGAACACCCTTTCTTCTGAGACTTCTGTCAGTCGAGTGATAAATCACGAAGAAATTTTCATTCACGCTTGTTTGATGCACATCAGTACATTAAAATATTGCATCCTTTTACATATAGAAATATAAATCGTTATATTATA
>JAQMYF010000021.1:34038674-34056153 GCA_030014195.1 Neosilurus mollespiculum
CTACAATTTTCATAGTCATGAAAAGAAAGGAAACTCATTGAATGAGAAGGTGTGTCCAAACTTTTGGTCTGTGCTGTGTATATATATATATATATATATATATATATATAAAAAGAGTAATTATATCTGAGAAACAATGTATGTAGGCAGTATGTTTGGTGAGGGAAAAAAAAGACAGCAATTTTGTACAATAACTATATAAAGACAGACACAATCCATACCATGATTGACAGCAAAGCGCAGTTTCTGAATAACAGCCAGATTTCCACTGACTCTATACAGTCCATCAATACCTAAGCCTGTGTATGTAAAGAAGGCAAAACATATTCCATATTTTTTTTGATGAATCAGCATTACATTATACATTTATAAGTAGGACAAAATCTCATAAATGAAATGAATCCTAAATAAGATGGTCAGACGTAGTGACATGCTCCTGCTTACCCGTTTTTTCCACATGTTCAATACACATTCGGACAAAGTTAGGTACTGAGGTGTTCTCCCTGGAAGAGAGACTGGTCAAACTGCACCCAAACACCTGATCTGAAAACAAAGCACATAGCAGAACAGGTATACGAAAGCCAACAAACAGCTGTTTACTGAACTGTACCCTGTAACTATTATAAGCCTATATCCACAATATTTCTCCATATACACAATCATTTTTGCTGAAACCCTCAATGTCCCCTGTCCAAGATGAATCCTCATTCATTTGCTGAACTGCTTCATCCTTCTAGGGTCAAGGTGAGGCTGGTGCCCAACACAGCTGACTCAGAGTGAAGGTGGGGTACACCCTGAGCTCATTAATTCATTGTAGGGCAAACACACACACACACACACACACACACACACACACTTACAGCTAGGTGCAATCTGGAGCAGCCAATTAGCATAGTGTGCATGTCTTTGGCCTGTGTTTGTCCCAGGACCTTCTTGCTGTACGGCACTATGCCATCATGCCACCAACATGAATCCTGCATTTTCAATTTTATGCACCTCAGTATTCTTTTTAAAAAGCAGCTTATTTTTGTAATGATTTACACTGCTGTAGTGTGCACAGAAGGGCTAAATGGAGATACATGCTTTCAGATCTACCAGAGAAGGTTGGAAATAGCTAGTCCTTCTGCATAAACGCAGGTTAGCAAATTTGTAAGTGTGCAATACCTTTAATGTAGCCTTTGTCTCTGACAGCCTGTAAGGTCGGTCGTCGTGTGAGGAATTTCTTAAGCTTGACTCTGGTCTTCTTCTGATCGGCCGATTCGATATTGGCATTCTTTACTACAAGCAGACACACACACACGGCCACATCACTATACTGTATATTACAGCAAAATGTGTGCATGTGCATTGTAAAGATTTGTGCACACTGCTCTCCACCTTTGCTTTTTTTGGAATCTCGATGCTCTTTTTCTTTGTCTTGTTTCTCTGATCCGGGAGACTCGGGCATGTCCTCTTCGATAGCCTCATCTGACTCCCAGGCCTGTGGCACATAAAGGCAAAAAAATACAGAGCACAAACACACAGTGAACGAAAACAACAAAGACTGTGTATGAGCAACAAATGTGAATTACATTCAACATCAACTGAGGTGGGTGACGTTTCTATTAAACACAACATAATACTATATACACAGATTAAGAATGTAATATATTATATGTAGATAGTACATGCGTAGGTGTCACAGACTCACGTGTGTACTGACAACTTCAGTGAAAGCCCGGTACCAGTCTGTGATGACAGTGTCGATCTCTGATTGGATCAGGAGCTCTGTGCCCTGACGCGTCTTTAGCTGGAGTTATTAGACATCGTGCTTGATTTAGTTGCATGAATAGTAGAACATGACACTTACAATATACCATTTTATTTATATTTTACCTCAATAACATGCTTCTTGCTGGACTTCTCTTTAGATGCCCACTCCACTGAGCCTCCACGAAGGTCTACAGCAAATTCTGGCTTCGACTGGTTTCCTCCGAACTTCTCAAAACAAGAATATGAAATGACATTTACATTCTGCAGTAGAAGATGCTTTAATAGCCATATCTCATTAGTCCTGGTCTTAGAGGGTTCCTTTCATATCTTTATCATTAGTGTTACTGTTCCGTTAAGGGGTGCTGCTCAACCAGGTTATTGATCACAGCTACAACAAGCTTTAGATGCCAGATGTTAGTTGTGAATTAAAGGGAAGGTTTTACAAAACAGATTTACCATCATGACTGTTTGGTTTAAATGCTACGTATGCAGAGACATTCACGCATGTTTATTCATCTTTTCAAACCACAAGCCAGGCTTTCATGTTGGAACACAATCCAAACATTAAACTAGACTTAAAACGTGGTGGCTTAAAACTGCCGTGCAGTTCGATTCACACATGTTCATGTTTCCCGTGAGGAAACACATGCCAGTGTGTGGTCTTCTTAGGCATTTCCAATAGCAACCTACTTGAAAGGAAGAAATGCTTTCCAAAAAACACATCTAAGTCCACAGTCTGAGTGAAAGGCAAGCAAAACAGAGCGTACAAGGTTAAGCATGATGCGAGCAGGATGGAAACATGCAAAGACAGTGAACTGTGAACTGGAGCCTCCACATGAGCAGCTCTTAGAACAGTACAAATCAACTGAGGTTAAAATAATAAATAAATAATTCTAAACACGATTTTATACTGTACGTGTTTAGATACCAAAAACAATTTGAGTCATATGACATTAAAATTAAATAATACTGTACATTCATTACAAATTAATTCTAAAGAGTAATAAACTCTTCTAATCGTTGCTCAGGCGGCGACAGTCTAAAGAGGAGCAGACACATACAGAATAAGGCGCAAAGTGTTTATAGGAGACTGCAGGGCGGGGCTTAACTGAACGCTTCCAGTTGCTTAGCAACGACAGGAGGAGCTCAGGGAATGAGCCATTGCGGTAGTACGACTTTGAAGAGAAGAAAAGAGAAAAGAAGAGAAGTGAAGAGAAGAGAAGAGCAAGAATGAGAACGTAAGAACAGATTCACGATCACAGCACACATACACACACACACAGAAGGGAAAATGGAGAGATGAATAACTCAGGGGGAAGCCACCAGAGGAATTAATTCTAGTTTAACACTGATTCAACTCCATTACAAAAACCACACCTGGCCTGCAAAGTTTACACAGCTCAGATTAAAAGAGAGGCAAATGCAGCAGACCGGGTTCTGTTTACCCCTTGAACTCCGAGCTTACTATCTATTCACATAAAACATATTACTCTCAGGATACACTCAGGAAATTGAACAAATGATTCACTAACATATGTATGTATGAGTGAGAAATGTTAACCTGAAAGTTTAAGGGGTTCAGATGTATAGAGTCACAGATAAAACACAGACATATCACTGGCATTGTAAATTAGACTTCAAAAACAGTTTAGAGAACTGGGGAGTGCTCAAAGAGCAGAAATACAAACACACCCAGCTGGTGGCGCTGTTCTGACCCTTAGAAAAGATCAGTGTGGATCCCTGCAGTACTGTCCAGGACGAGGTCCAGTTCTTCCTATACAACAAAAAAATAGCAGAAGCAACACAACAGGGTTACACTGTTCTATATGATACAATATGGTACATTCCTTACAATCCACAGTCTGTACCCCTGAGGTGATGTCTGTGTATTTCAAACAGGTTGTTTTGTGTTATTTGGTCACAGTTATGTAGATGGTGTGGCTGACTAAAAATATTTAGCACTTTTAATATAATAACATTTTCTATCTATTCTATTCTTGCTGGTTTTGTCGCCTTGCTTGGTTTCATTGCCCAAACTGCTTTATCCTTTATTAAGGTTATGGGGAGGCTGGAGCCCATCCAGGCCTACTCTGGACAAAGGTACACCCTTTACAGCTCATCAGACCATTGCAGGGCCAACACAGACACACAACCATTTGCACACTTATTCCCACATAGGGGCAATCGAGAATATCCAATTGGCCTAATGTGCCCGTCTTTGGACTGTGGAAGAAAACCGAAGCACTGAGTGAAACCCTACGCAAGCACGAGAAGGACATACAAACTCCACGCAGAAATTCCCTCGCCGAACATGGGACTTGATCCCAGGAACTTCTTTCTGTGCGGTAGAAGTGCTTACCACCATATCACTGTAGAGACCCAGTTCACCTTATTAGTACCTCAATATGAAAATGTATTTAAGACACCAGGAAGTTTGCTACAAATCCATACAAAAGCCATACAAATTTGAAATGTTTGTACATTCTCATTGATACTGTAGAAAGTTACTTTTTTTTGAAAATTTAAGTTCATGTTTAAAGCACTCTTCAATTTCAGAAATAAGGAATTTTTTTCTGCCAGGTGGAGTACAAAGAAAAGATATATTCAAACTAACAGTCAGGAAATACCGAAGATTCCTCAAGTTCAGATCAGTGCCGAGTTTACTCCACATTAATGAGCAATATTTAGACTGTACAGTAAAAAATAGTAGTCATTACATATTTCACTCGGGTTTTATATGAAGACACAGGCATTAGGTAAAAGTACAATGTAATCTTTGAATATGTTTTGATTCAGGTGCACACTGTACCTGACTTTCTTTCCATTCTCAGTGATCTTGGTGACATTGAGGACTCCACATTTTTCTGACAGCTAAAAAAAAAAATAGAAAAAAGAAAAATAAATGTATTAAGAGGTAATAAAATGCTGTGTGACAAGAGAGAAAACAAACATCCAAGAACTTTAGGTAAGACAGAAGCACTCATATGCAAACTGAGCAAATGATTTGAACATCTGTACCTGCAACTGCTGATTTATATCTAAGTAACAATATGCTACTGTGTGCTATGGGTCCTATTCAATTAATATAGAGTGTACTTAAAATAATAACATTCTGTCACACTTTCAGAAGGTTTTGGAGAATCACTGTTTTAAACATCCTTTATGTTTCAGCTTTTCAGTTAAACGTCAAACAATTTTGTAAGGGGCAAAATACCCTGTTCAGTTTTCTGAAACTAAATACTGTTGATGAAAAGTCCATTATTAGGACTACCTGCTTCTTCTGTTTACTCATCTTAATATCAGTTTCTGTAAAAACAAATGTTCCCAAAACACTCCCACATGTTTCCAGATATATGTCTGAAATATACATAACATGCAACATAATGGGCTAAGATAGACTGCCTTATCAACCATTCCATCCCCTGGTTCATTTAAATAAATTGCAAACTCTGTCCTGTAAAGAAATGACAGCCGTTAATTTACATGAACAAATTAAAAAATTATAACATAAAAAACAAAACAAAACAGGGGACTTTACAACTTTGGGCAAAAATGTTATGTTCTTTCAGCCAATGCAAGCCATAGTACCAGAAAGAAGGAACTCAATCATGTAAATAAATTTTAACCCTTGAGTCACTGGTATAGAACACATTAGTGTTTTGTTACTCACATATAACGCGTTATGTTTAATAATAAGCAAATCATTGACAGCTCAATTTACAACGGTTATGGAAAAAATAAACAAACAAAAAAAAACCCTCATCTAAATCAGAACAGCATTCTAAAAATTGGATGTCTCCCATTTTCCATTCTATCATACACACAGGGGTAGTGAGATGAAGGTTAATCAGATTAAAAGAGTAATACACACAATAAAACCTTTTCACATTACAAAAGTAAATAAAGAAAAACCATTTAGGATAATCAGATTATTATTTGCACAAATGAAACAATTTTTCTATGGCTGTCTTTGTGTAAGATTTCTCCTGGGAAATCTCTACAGCTAAAGAATGCTTCCGCCCAGAACACCTCAGAGACTGCACACCAGATTCTCAGGAGAATGAGCGCTCCGAGGTCGGCCGGGTGATTTTCTTTTCAAAACTGAGCCTGTTGCTCTAAAATTCTTACCCCACTTCAAGATGGTTTGACCAATCTGGAACGTTTAGGTTCTGTACAATACTGAAACATCTTAGAAAGACCCTCCGTGCGGTAATCACGGGGCGACTGTTTGCAAAGAACGCATCAACATCATATGCACGGTGTGCTCCGGACCACAACTGGACAGTTCCCGACCAGGACGGTTAGGGTTGGGCTACCAACAGACTAAATAAAGAAAATAAACAAACTGAATGAAGTTTCATGTGTGCAAATTTAATTATCTTTAACCTTGGTTTTAAATTTACCTTTGAAATGTGAGATATATATATATATATATATATATATATATATATATATATATATATAAATAAAAATACACACATGCACATGCATTAGTATGTATGTATACTAACTGTATAGGAGTGTTTAGGTGAAGAAGGACAGGAGTCAGAGTCAGGGGAGTTATGTTTGTTGGGCCCAGACTCCTAAAAACCAAAAATATAAAATGAAAAGCACAGTTAGTTGCACTGAGGAAGAGGTTAAGATGCAAAAAATTTTCAGCCAGTCTCAAGGTTTGTCAAGTTCACAGGTTATATACTGGCAATACTTATTCATTCATTTACATAGTTTTGCCTTTTTAGTGCACATGTAGCGCAGTTATTCAGAAGCCCTGCAGAAGCGATGCACCTTCAGCCTACATCACCTGTTAGTACAATCTACATGATTCAGCTTTAGTGCAGCAGCATGCTTTCACCTGCACTCACACAAACATATACATCCATGCACACATGCACACAAACATGTGCTGAAATGCTTTTGATTAACGTGATATACTTCACTGATTCCTGTAGAAGCAATTTTGTTTTGCAAGACTAAAATCAGGGGTGACTGCCAAATCTGATTGGGACATAAGTTACTGAAGGGATTGGCCACTAACTTGATATCTGTACAAAGACAGACCAAAACCTCTGGAGGTGTGTCCCAAGGTGAAGCGCCTATTTTTGACTGGGAGCTGGAAAAAAAAAAAAATCAATGTGCAGTACATGACTCCATTGTGAATTTACTGTTGGTGTTTAGAGCAGTGTGCACCGGTCCTCTCTTCTTAATAACAGGTTAACAAATCAGTCGAAACAATAACGCTAGAGCTGGGCATTTAATGATAACTTCCTTCAGCTGTGCAGTAATAGTTGTGACTTCCTTAACAAACATAGTGATGTTTAAAATAAAATCCAAAATCTTTCCAAGGGGTTTATATACACCACACCTACATTTGCATGTGAGATGGACTCTGTTTAAAACCCTGTGGATGAAGCCGTTAGGACATTTACATGTTTTGGTGAAAATGTATTTAACAATGCTACTGTATGCAATGAGAACCAAAAAGGTCATTTTGACAAGTATACTGGGGTAAAGGTATGGCTAATAAACAAACACTGAAAATATAAATTTTTCAGAAAAGTTTAAAAGTGTTGCAATTTTTTTTTTTTTTTTACTTTTGCATAGCATGAATGAACTTCAAACCACACCGAATGGTTTAGCAAATGAAGAAATTAAAAAAAATATGTGAACACTATGACTGAAAGGTTATAAATGCTATTATCAAAGTAAAGGGTGGCCACAATAAATATTGACTTTTTTTTTTTTTTTTTTTTTTATAAAGAGTCTGTTATTTTTGTTATTACTATATATTGTTGTGTGTTTACTTATTCGCATCAATATGATCCAATATTACATGAAATAAATACTTGATTAGTACTTGGTTTCTGATTTATCACTGCATCACTACTATAGCTGTCAAAAGGGTAATGTTGGGAAAATGCTGTATTTCTGTGTAAATACAGCCGGAGGATTGAGTGTTATTAACCAGCCACACTGCATGGGCACAGTATGTCTTAATACAAGAGCACTCCAGCAAATGCAAAATGTCCAAGTGTTCCTTCATTGTGTATGTACCTTGTCATTGAGGTCAACAAGGGTGCTATACCGCCATTTGGTCAGAACTATTGGATCTGGTTTCCTGTCCAAACTGCGACTTTTAGGAACTTCAGTTGCGTGTAGAGAAGGGAGACTGTACTGCAGGGGAAAAGAAATGAAAGAAAGGAAAAGACAAACCCAAAACTGTTAAAGCAACTGCAGGACTGACGTGTATTATGCCAGCATTATACTCGACTTCTCCTAGAACAGGTTAAACAAGACACGTCTTGTTGACCAATGCTTCCCATGTAGAGTATACTACAGGCGTTCTGCAGGTCATCCTCAAAAATGGGCTTTGATATAGACATCATATAATGTGTGTGTGTGTCAGGACACGAGCAACTGATCTGATAAACTTTACAAAATACTTGTTTATATCCCATTTGAAATAATTTATTAGCTTGATGTTCTTAGAAAGGATCCCATGTTTCATATTAATCCTCCATATTTGTACACAAAACCCGATGGAATTTAAGACTGTTCTAAATGGAAAATGTCTTCAGTTAAGCTCGTCTACATGTGTATAATGTTCCAAACATTAGTTGGGAACTCATTAACATTTTATTGGGTAATAATGAAACCAGACATTCAGGTTGTTCTGGTTCTTATATACCCACCAGTGGCTGCTCAAGGAAGCACAACAGCTACAGAAACCAGTATGTGAAAAACAATAACACAATTCTCATACATGAATTACGATTTCACCAGGGAGAATGGAGAAACTGAGTGAGAGACTCTTCTGACAGGAAGAACAGTTTTAACGGTTACAGTTACAGCCTTGGTCCACCTGCGGGAATCCTAAAATTGAAGTGACATGTCAAAAGTGGGATTGCTCACTTTAGGAAGTTCCCATTCAGAGCGAGATCCATCAACGCTGTAATAGTATGGCCTGCCCTGTTCATCCACATGCTTTATCCACTACAGAAGAGGGAGAGAGAAAAAGAGAGACAGAGAGAGAGAGAGAGAGAGAGAGAGAGAGAGAGAGAGAGAGAGAGAGAAGAAAGAACAGCCCGAATCAATCAGAACCAGAGTGGATAGCACCATAAAAAGAACGTAAAGTTTGTACAGATTGAGAGTTTGAAAACAATGAGCCAGCACCTTCTCATTATTGTATTCACACACATAAAGAGTGTGGCCATGTTCATCCAGTTCTTCAGACCAGCCTCTAGGGGGCGAACCATATTGACTGTCTGACTGACTGGAGTGTGTGCTCAGGCAGTTCTCTTCAGACGACAGTGGCTGAGAGAGTGAGGGAGCCAGAGAGATGGAAAAAGACAGAAAGAAGTGAAATCCAGTTAAAAGTGCATGCTGTTACTCACGATTCTGTTCTACTTACAGTAGCTGCGGATGTACCGGCAGATTTCAACATAATCTGCAGAGTCTGGACACATTTTCTTCACTGAAATCTGTATTTGTGTTCTTGTTCAATTCAGAACTGTCAGACTTTGTAGAAGGTTCTCTGGATAAAGCAGGCATTTTTGCTTTCTGATTTGAAGCAGTTTCTAGCAGTAACAATAGGAGTAAAATATTTTGTGCCTTACAAATAAAATGTCCCAAACAAGCAGAATTAGTTTTTTTTAGGTTTATCATATTTTCCATACTTCCTGATTTGCCCACATCTGCTGCTTACCTTGGCAGGGCACATTCCCTGGTGAATGTGTGTGTGTGTGTGTGTGTGCTCTCGTGCACATGCATTTCCTGCATCTGTTGCAACCGCTCATTATTATATTCAAATTTGGAGCCATAACTCTCTGAATACCAAATGCCTTACATGGTCGGACATGTTGGCCTTGTCCGGATAGACGTGTCAGAAGGATCCGTGCAAATCACAGTAAAGAGAAATTAAGGGAGGTCTGGATTATCCCTTTATTAAACACCTTCTAAGAAACGAAGTTGTTGTATAATTAAACATGCAAAGTGACAACTTGTAGCAACGTGTATGTTATACATGCAAAGTCTTCTGTATCAAAAATTACAGTGTCACCTGGTATTTGCAAGAAACACCAGAAGCCCATGACGTGATCAATTCAGCTTGAGGCTTCATTACAAGTGACTGTTACACATTCTGCCACCAGATGGCAGTACTGCTTTAAAGCAAAATAAAGTTAACTGAAAAAGGTTTACTTGCCATCATTCTCAATATACATCATGAACCACACTATTAAGATTTCTAAGGTGTTTCTCTGGAACAAGTGGCACTGTATTCAGATTGATGTTTAATTCATTAATAAACAAAGAAAACACAACATAAAATATATTATAATGTCTCAAGAGCAAATCAGTAATGTTATAAGGACAATGGTATTAGTATTACACATCACCCAGCCATGTAAACATGTACCGAGACATTGAAACTGGCAGGACTCTTAAATTAATCCACCCTGTGACCACAGAAAAACCTTACGCAACGCCACCAGATGTACCACAAAGTCCTGAGTGAAGCTGGGTCAGTTTCAATTGGGCGAGTCTTAAATATCACAACAGGGTTTTCAGCAGTTTATATATAGTAGAGACCTACTTCAACTCTGCCCCAGTTAGAACATACACACACACACACACACACACACACACACACACACACCTCACATAGTTAAATCAACTGAACTGATCTGGTGTGAGAGGACAGTGAGGGTGGGCGATATGACACTGCCCACAACACCACCGATGCGATCTCACACAGTATTGTCTTTGTATGACTGACGTAATACTGACGCCATTCCATGCATTGTGTCTGCATTGCTCTTATAAGAAGTCGTACAATGAACATAGAAGGCTTGTATGTAAAATGAGTCATAACTGTGAAATCTCCAATTCAGAGTCTCCTGCACAACAGTTTATGCCAGTTTCCATCAGTATAACAGCTGGACCAGTAAACCAGATGTGGAAGTTTTATGTATGGTTTAGTAAACAGTAACCAGAGAGATATTTTTACAGGCTGTGTTTAAATGCATTAGGAAAATGTTTTAATCATCCAAAGCCAAGATCATCATCATCATAAAAACAATTCCAAACAAGTTAAAGGATGTTTTAATTGCTGCTGAAATAAAACTTAAAAGGATTAGCAATGGAACTTTATTCAGACTGCTGCAGGTACATGTTAAAAGAGTCATTTCTTAATCGGTCCATTAACTCGATTTTGGACTTCTGTGAAACATCAGTGACCATATTAGAAGGGACAAAAAGCACCAGCATGGATATTTGCTAGATTTTATATTTATATTCAGCAGTATCTAATCTGAGATAATAAAGGATAACAGGCACGTTACAACTGCTCATTTCTAGAAGACTAAAAGTTCTTTGGTATTATAGGATAAGTGAATATAAATTCGCTTCATAAAGCTCTGGGATGTTTTTCCACACTTTTAATTGCCTGAATCGGGAGGTGTTTCAGATGGACATGAACACTGGGCAACTAAGCAGTGGTCAAGACTTATAACACAAGATGAAGAATCTAAGTGCACTATCAGAGTCTCGATCAGTACAGGATGAAAATGATCAGATCATTAAACAGTGGGTCCAAAAACAAAATGGTTTCTTTGGGCTGGACAAAGAAAGGAGCAGATCTGACCAATTAACATAGAAATAAAAAACAATGAGCAGCACTGGCAAATCTTTACTCCAGATCACCAAGTAAAGCTAAATCTGTCGACAGGTCTTGTGTGCTGGTAAATTGTTATTATATATATATATTTTAAATAAAAATTCCCATTTCAACTTCAGCTTGTTTTTAGTGAGGGGAGGGAAAATGCTCGCTCGCTCGCTCATTCATTCATTCATTTAGGCTTTTTAAATTCAGATTAATTTTGCCATCACAAAGATGCATGCTGGGTAGAAATCGACCATTCTGCCTTTCCTCCTTCATTTTGCACAGTCTCAGATTAGCAGTGTGAAGTTGGCTCACATATTAAACCCAAATATATCACCATCAGTGATACAGTACAGTATTACTGTGTTGCATTCAATAATATGCTGCTGTTCTTATTCACATTATTAGTGCCCTACCTCCATGTCAGTGGTATTGGCAGCGTCTCCTCGGCTGCCCCCGATGGTGTCCCGAGAGCGTGGTGGTTTCCAGGTCCTCTCCTGGGTGGCCTTGTTGTAGTAGTAATGTCTTCCGTTCACGTCCTTATGGGTCTCCCAGTCCCCCAGTGCATGCAGGGGAGAAGTCGAAGGAACAGGAGGTAAGGATGATTGTGTGACCTTCAGCTCCCGAAGGTTGGTGTAGACAGGGGACTCTGAACGACCGTGCCCGACAGGAGATACTGCCTACAAAAAAAGAAAAAGAAAGAAAAAGAAATACAGAGAGGTAGAATAGTTCAGGACCAGGTCATTATAGAGGCTTGTCTGTAAATCCAAATAAGGACTTCCTGTATTTAACTTTTTATTTAAAAAGTCTCTGGGAAGGCTCACATAAATCCTTTACAATCAGGAGAACAAACTGCTAGCTGACTCTACATGTGAACGAAAAAGGTTTCACACATGTGCACCTGCAGAGTCAAATAACCCCAGAACATAACCTCTGAATAAAAGCAGTTCAGAGAGGTCCGAATGGCTCTGCCAAGCAGTGAGGAAACCGTTAGAGGGATCCAGAAGAAGTCTGGCTCTGATCAGGCCAAGGAATTTTGGCGCATTGTACTGTTTCTGGAATGTCAACAGGGTATACTGTCCTAGGTTCTACAGTAAAAGAACACATTAGGAGAAAGAGTAAAATATATATATCAAACCCCCCTGCCCCCCCACACACACAGGTTTATAGCTGCTTATTGTATTGTATCTAATACATGATAAAGATAATAAAATCCAATTTACATTTTTAAAAAATTCATTCATTAAAAAAAAAGACCAGAATCTCTTCCATAGAGACCGGGAATGATTAAAAGCTCTGTATCCTGGTAACTAGAAAAATGTACTGGAAACACTGCGCACAGTAATAAGTACACATACATCATCATGTTCATCTGCAGTGCTCCTGTTTGTGCATGACAGCAGTCAGGCTTGAGTTCCAAAGTGATGGTAAGAGTGTAATCTTTTAACAGGGTTAGTGTGGATCTCATTCTTGGTCGCCAACAATGAACTGATTCATGAATTCCTACGGGACACTTCTTTGCACAAATGGTTTTTCCTGAATCAAGTAAAACGAAAACTATCAGGAAAACAGGAACAGCAGGATTGTGGGTTGCACATACCAGTTCATAAAAACACTGACAGCTGGGGTAATAAAAAAAAAAAAAAAAAAGGAAATGAGGGATTAAAGCAAAAAGAAAGAAAGAAAAGGGCATTATGGCATTGTCAGCAGAATGTAGTGCTGTTTTTTTGTTTTTTTTTTCTTTTAAAGAAAAAGTACACTACTTGAACGCACTTGTCTTATCAGATTAAGCCACATTTGGAATGCATGGAAATATCAGAAGTAGGCATTATTTTCCATCTGCATCAGCAATATCGTCTCGCTTACAATTCTGCTCTGCACCCAGGGCATGAGGAAGGAAAACACTGAAGTAGTGACAAGTTCAGGGTCGAACTTCAGACACTGGAGCTGTGAGGCTTCCCACTACACCTCTGTGCCACCACAATATTCTGTTCATGGCCTTTATACTGAATCACAGAGCTGCCACCTCACTCAGAACATACACTACCTTCTACACATAATGAGGAACAAAAAAAAGTTTCAGGATATTTCATACCAGCAAACAGCATAAAAACTGAAACAGAGTGAGCCCAAGCTATGCTTTTCTTGCCTCGTCATGCCTCTGGCTGAGTTCAGCCAAGAAATATGTGCGCGCATGAGCATTGGTAATGAGGGGAAAAACACTCAGTCGAAGGCAGTGATGAGGTATACAGCAGGCTGTATAGACATGGAACATCACAAACACAAAAGCATTTCAGACTGCACCAAGCTGGATTCAACTGAAAGATGATTTCTGGCAGGGGGGTATGTGTATGAATAAGGATGAATCAGGCTTCCTGGTACACTTAAATAACCTCAAAATGATAACGCACTCATTTTGCTAAGAATTATTCGTGACATTTAATCTCTTCTATCAGAAAAATGGAAAAATAAGATGCTAATGAATCTCTGCCCCCCCCCCAACCCAGTCACGACTGAGCAGATATCCAACCATAAATGATCCATTACTTCATAAAGAACCCAGCTTTTAGACAAAAACAGCTAATTCTCACTCAAACAGAAAGACAAGAGCAAGCAACAAGCTATTCTCATTAATAATCTGGGACAGGACTGCAGTACTGCGTTTACATTCATTGGTTAGGGTACAAGCAGAAGGGGTTACAAAATAAACAACAAAGAATAAAATTCTCACTAGGAACATTCAGTACACTGTGAACCTTTTTTTAATTTTAAGAGCATGCTATGGTTTACAACATCCAGAAAAGTGATTAAAGGAAACATTTGGAGGGGTTGTGTTATGCTGAGTGAGGGATTTCACTGACATGTTGTGCCCTCTGGTTCCCTGAATCATCCTGTGATGAAACAGAGCTGTCTCTTCCAGGATGACAAAGTCCCCAATCCGTAGGACACAGAACGGGTTTATGAATAGCTTAACAGGAATGAAAATCATGTGCTCCGTCTTTCGCAGCTATTGGATCTCAATTCCACTGAACACATGGGAGATTCGAGTAAGATGGCACTACACCACTATCATCAGCTTTTTAAAAAAAAACCTCGATTTTCATCCCTGTAGTCTAGCTCGAGCTATACAGACATCTTAAAACATTTTATTTATAATTAACATTATATTTTTTTCCCCGCCTTTCTCACTCACATGCAATTTCCATTCATAAATAATATCAGTAACATCCATTTCTCTTACCATTTGGCCTGTACTGCAGATAAACACATCACCTTCCTCCTCCCCTTGGAGAAAGTTGTTAAGGTTGAGCATAGTGAGATGATGAATGAACGCTGCACTCTGGCTGCCCTCTGCTCTGTTATTCTACTCTTCTCACGAGCTGCTTGTCTATTTCTCCCAGTCACACTTGCAGTAGGATTGCACTAGTGTGAGCTTTTCTATGCACTCCTATATTACTCCTTATTCTATCCTCTCTCTCTCTTTCTCTCTCTCTCTCTCTCTCACACACACACACACACACACACTCAAGGAAGTGGAAGTGAGAGTCCTTCATGGCCCTGCCTTAACTACAGAGTATGACAGCATGTTAAACCACGGTGACTGGGACTGAACCACTGAGTCATAGACACATGGATATGCTCGAAAACACGTGCACACACGGTGCCAGGCATAATATTTCATATAGAAAAATTATTTTAAAAACTAACACAACGCAATATATTGGGTAAAGTAAACCTCTAAGCAGGAAGACTTGAGTGTGATTAATTTATTTGGGATTTAAATGTGAATGCTGCAGTGACTCAGACAAGGTTTGGATTAGCTGGTGCTTAATGAGGTCCTCTGTGGCCATCACACACAAAAACAAACACTTCACATGCTACTCTGTCTTAGCTCACTTTTATTCACGCGGAAAATAATGATCTTGGAATCTGATACTGGATATAACTGATCACGATAATAGTAGTGTAATATAAATATTCATTTTATTTGATTTAGTAACTCTACTCCTCATACTTAAAAATGTATTGGGCCATTATCTATTTATCCTTCTGCTTCCATCACATCCTGTGTATAGGTCAGGTTCAAAAAACTTAAAAGCATGAAACGTACTCTAGCCTTTCCTTTGAGTCATTTAGAACAGGTTCCCAACCACCAAACCACAATAGTTCAGCCACAATGAGAGCACTGGATCTCCCCAGGGTGCCATAATAAATGGATCAGTCAAGTAAAACTACTGAGGAACACGCCTTGTGGACAACCACCACACATGGCACCACCTTCATAAGTGCTCATTTGCTTTGACCTCAGAAGGGATTGAGATGGTTACTGTCATATATGGAGGGTAGCTGTGGTTAGAGAAGCAGGTTTGGGAGCAAAAGGTTGCTGGTGTGATTCCCAAACCAGTAGGAAAAATGTGTGGCAGCACCAACAGCTCTCCGGGTACCCCAATGTGTGCTCACTGTTTGTGTTTGTGTGTGTGTGTGTGTGTGTGTGTGTGTGTGCGCTAGCGCGCACATGTCTTCACTTTGGTTGGGTTAAATGCAGAAGCCAAATTTCCCTTGTGGGATTAATACAGTATACATTAAAAATAAATAAAAATCAGAAACATTACAACACATTCAGAGTGCAATGATTCCAAATTGCCACTAGGTGTCTACATATAAACAAAAACGTGGTACAATGGAGCTGGAAAATTGATTGCACAAACAAGGACATGCCTTGTCCTCCTGTATATATGAGAGAGAGAGAGAGAGAGAGAGAGCGAGAGAGAGAGAGAGCAGAAAATAAGATGACCAGTTTAACCTACTGTACATTTCCACATCAAAGGCTGTGGGCAAGATGCACATACACAAAATCAGTTCATCTACAGCCATGACATCTCTCTCTCACTCCCACCATCCCTGCACCTTCAAAGCTCTACCTAGACCACGTGTCACTGTTCCCGTCAGCAGATGATCCCGCTCTGACCCTCAGGATACATGTGTGTATCCTCGAAATGCTACGTGCTACATCTTCATTATGTACTGCTCATTACCCCGTCTATAGGAGCGTGCCTATAAAACCAGCATAAAGCTGAACTGCTAAGACAGTTTAAAATGGTGCTTAAGACAACTGTGATGTAGTAGCAGAGAGTACAGCTTACACAACCCTATTTCACAGTTCGGTGAATTTAACCACACTCTTACTTTGGCTGACTGACATGCAATTAACCTTTCAAGCCTTAGCTATGCATCCAAAACCACAGATGAACCCAAACATGCATGCATACACACAGAAAGTCAGTTAAATTGGGCCTCTTAACACAGACGATGACAATATTAAACTTGCCTTGATGAGAACTCGGTTATGCTTAGAAATATAATATCCTAATAAACAACTATAACCCCTGTTGTAGTTCATCATCATCTCCATCACTGCAGTCTCAGGATTACTGAATGTGTGCACACTGTAGGAATCCACACACTTACACAAGTCAGAAGCTCAATTTGAAATCACCGGTTTGTGAGTATGTTTGGGTTTGTTTGTCTGCTTTAAGTCTTATTTCAAATCCACTGTGGTGTGTCATTTGTCCCGGAGGATACAAATTCCTTTCTTACTAGCTTTTCACTCCCTTAATTATTAAATCAGTGAAAGATTGGTCTCCTGGTCCTGACACTATTTTCTTTCATTTAACCTTCCTCATTATTTGTGTATGTCCCACATTCATACGAATACACCAAACATACGAAAATGTCTTTTTTTTTTTTTTTTTTATAAATTGAATTAGGTCCGAGGATTTGTGTAGTTGTCTGGAAATAAAGCACCAATGACACAGTCATTTCTTAGAACAGAGAGACAATAATAATCGAGCAGAGTCCTTTAGGGACAATTTTCAGACATTAGTATCTAAAGTAAAACCAAACATAAATCTGCATGGATCATTACAACAGCCTTACACACCCAAAACTGCATCAGCCAGCCTTCTATACACACACACATAATACATACGTAATATATATATATATACACACACACACACACACACACACACACACACACACACACACACACACACACACACACACACA
>JAQMYF010000021.1:34061088-34087090 GCA_030014195.1 Neosilurus mollespiculum
CCCCCCCCCCCCCCCCCCCCCCCCCCCCCCCCCCCCCCCCCCCCCCCCCCCCCCCCGTCCTGGAGGCATACTCAAGCGCATAACAATGCAGTTGTGCCTGGTGCGAGTACATACATAATTAATATGTGAACTTCCGTCTGATGAGATCCATCAACTACAATTCTGTTTAACTGTGTGCTGCAAGTGGGGCAGGTTTAACTACGCTAGCAATGTGGAACACAACCGCTGAGTTCTTACAAAAATAAAAAAGAAGAACCAACCAAATGACTACCACAAGAATAAAAAACATTTCAATATAAGCATATTTCATGGTGGAGTCATTGTCAAAAAACACTTACACAAAAACATGATGAGAACAAACAAGTCAAATTTGGAGTTCAGTTATATTCAGTACCCCATTACCATTTTTATAACCTACCAGGGAATGAGGACTTCGCAGGTAAAAGAACATATCCCCTCTCTGACTCGAATCCCACCGAGATGGAAAAAGAGAGTCTTTTCAAAACAAAGACACCAGGATCCCAGCAGATGTAGTTATGAGCTTCGTGGGTGCATCTTAACAGCTATATTTAGTGCCAGCTGAGTTCACTTTAAATAGACTCCTTCATTAGGACACCGTCCTTCACTGTTAAAAAAAAAAGGGCACAAGCCACAGAAAGAGAGTTCCACAAAGAGAGGAATGGATAAAGCAAAGGAAGGACTGGTATCTCAGGGCACTGGGGGTCTGTCAGCACCATACATAGGTCAAAGGTCATGGTACAAAGGGTCACATGAGTTGCAGTTCACACGCTCCAGAGCAGAAGGGTGGCATTTGATCACCTGCAGAGTGAAGGCGTGTGAGGGGGGTGAATACTCATGAGGATTAAGCAACTGAAGGAAAGGAAGGAGTTAAATAATGGTTTCTCATTTTCCTGTTGGGAAGCTAAACGTCCCCCAGTGACAAACAGACACAGGTACATCTTATGTGACATCGGATCGGATTATGGAGATTGTTGGAATGACTGTGTGCAATTTGCATATGGACAATGCAACACGAAAAAATTAACAAAAAAAAAAAAAAAAAAAAGTTATTCGAGTGGCTTTTGTCAGAAAAACATGAACCAGTTGATATTTCATCTTCAACACTTTATTAAAATCTGTTTTTTTTATTTATTCACAAAATCAGTGTTAAACTGTACATCTAATTTTGAAAACAGCACAGAAACATGATATTTAGATCATATACTTTTTATACTCACTCACACTTTTCAAACAAAGGGTTAGTTTTTAAAAATGAAGGGTGACATACACAGGGCAAATTGGAACAGCCAATTAGCCTGATGTGCATGTCTTTGGACTGTAGGAGGAAACCAGATTACCTGGAGGAAACCCATGCAAGCATGAGGAGAACATGCAAACTCCACAAATAATCACCTGAGCCCTGGACTCAGACCCAGGACCTTCTTGCTGTGAGGCGCATGTGCTATTCTCTATCCCACCATAACACCCTGGATTTGAATACATTCAATTGCCACAAATATTAATTTCAAATGTAATTAATATTTATAATAAAATGTGGTCATTTTGCTATTCTGAATGGAGGTTTCATTAAAAAAAAAAAAAAAAAATTCTTTTTCAAATGTTTACTGATCAACATAGCCAAGGCACATGGCCCAGACTATCTGAAACACATCTTCCTTCATCAGCAGTGATTTTCATCTCACTTTATCCCAAATCCTTCTCTGCTGCACGATGAGTTTTTATCACTAGTATGCAGAGTTTTGCCGTGGTTTTGTAGCTCCAGGTTCGTATGTGATGAGATCTGTACACACTGGCTACAGGAGATGTACAAATCCATAAAATTCAGGTTAATTGCAACCTCAATAGCGTGTATAATTACTGCCTTCATCAAGCAGATTTAAATTTCCAATCAGCACAGGATGAGACTGCAGGAACTTTCTAAGTGTGCATATATCAGGGAATGAGTGTGTATGTGTGCAAGAGGAAATCTTTACCTCGTTTGTCTTGTTCCTTTCTTCTCACTCCGAAACCTGATAAGTCTCTGATGGTGCCACTTCCCATTTTGGCACACTAAACCCTTCTATTCAGTAGTGCAAATGTTTCAGAGCTACTCCTTCGTCAGGGTCGCACGGTTTTCATAATATTTGTTCAGGATACTTTTGAAATGCTGTTAGAAGAATCCTTCAAAATCCACTCACTACTAGGTCTAGTGTTTGAAAGCCCACCAGAAAGCTGAGTATCTTTTTCACTTAAGTGCCTGAATGAATGCTTTAAGACGAAATCTGATACTGAATGTTTAATCAGGTAATCAACAAGCCCAGTAAATGTTAAACCTACTCTGACAGAAGAGCCATCGATCTCGAGAGATCTTCATATTCTAGGCACTGAACAAATGAGACTTCACGTAACCATATTATTATCTTGTTTGGTGTCTTTTGCCTTGACTGGTGGTACAGTAGAATCATATACCCCTCCACCCCCTCCAGAATTTTATGTGAGACATTTGATAGTTGTTTGACGCCAATAAGCATACACACACACCGAAATAAAGAATGAGACTGATATTTAAGAGTTAAAAAAATACAGCCAGTACTTTCAGTAACAGACAGGAAGTGATGTCACATACGCAGAACAAGGAACATACCCAGACAGGAAACGACTGCGAGACTGACTGTGATGTCTGGGCCAGGGGTGAAAGTCTGGTGAAAAATTGAATCACACACGTATTTATATATATATATATATATATATTTATTATACACACATTTATTATATGCATCAGTTTCCTCTGAGATCAATAAAGTATTCTGAAAATGCTTATTAAAAGGAGACCGAGGCTTAGTGAAGCAGCACCACACACATTAGAAATATGATCAAATTCTTCCATTATTTTTTTGATGCTTGTATTTAGGAATAAGACATAACCAGTAAACAGTGAGACAGCAGCGATAGCAGTACTGGGGTTACGGCATAATATTAACCGCTCTGCAGCATGCTTTCTATAGAACGTTGTTGGACAGCATGAGAGTCAACTAAACATCATTTAAATCCTTCTCTAAGCACCAACCAACCGTCCAACATCAAACTGCATTTACTATCAGCCTCAAGTTTTTCACAGCAGGCTTTTTTTGTCAATTTACAGCCCAAGCTACAGCCTCCACCAGAACACGGAGATAAAAGGAGGAATCAGTGGACTAAATAAGATGAAGAGGACAGGAGGCAACAGTCCAACATTCATTAAACTAAAAACAGACAAACAGCTATTCAGTCCAACCTCTAAGCGATGCCTGTCTGAACTTTAAATGGAAGTGAAGTATGTGTGCATGTGTTTCGACCTCATGCGATGCTGTGACAAGATTCTTACAAGGACAGAATCTATTACCATGATCCCCGGTATTTTCCAGGATTTTCAGGGATTTGGGTCACATCCACTTTGGGTTCAAATCCAAATACAGAGAGAGATACGGCTATTTGAAGCACTAAATAAACATAGTGTCATTGCTCTACACCCCATTACAGAGTATCACACATGAGAACGAAGATCTCTACTTAAAGTAATATTTTTAAAGAAATTTTTTTGGGAACCGAAATATTATGAGATGCCTTGAATGTGAAGATGTCTAATTGCTGTTCAAATATCATGTGCAGTACTAAAAGTAAACATCCAAAAACTCAAATTTGGCAAGTGTTCAATGAGGAGCCTTTCACAGAACAAACAATAGCCCAAGTTGTATGAAAAGGACTAAACTCTAGCATCTCCCTTTCTATCATTCATTAGCTCGCTAACTCATAGGGCAGGGTAACGAGGCGGCCTGCTCCAAAAAAACAAACCAATCATTGTGGAGACGTTAAAGGATAAGAAAAAGCGCAGAACAGCTCTTTGAGTGTTTGGACTGGCAGAGAAGGCATTAGACCTCCTATGTGCCTAAATAAAAGGGGCATTTATGGGTACCCAGTGCCTGCTGGCACAAACATCACACTCGTCCTGTCAGACTCTTAAAAAGCAGTGCTACACCACCACACCACAGAGGACACATAGGGAAGAAAGGAAAGTTTGATGTGTGAAAAAAAGAGTGTTGGCTAGGCTACGGCACACTCGTGCTTAAAAAAATCTGAGAAAATAAGCTGTTATAGAGGGGATCAGGATGCCAAAAAAGGCACAAAATATATATTACTTAATGTATAGCTTCAAGCAGGTCACAGATCAGCACACAAAATATACTAAACCAGAACCAGCTAGATGTGTAGATCTCTATGTGATCCGCCTAGACGCCGACTGAGCTCCAATAAGAAGCTTTAAGAGGGGGCAGGGCGTGTGATTGTGAAAAGCAGTATGCCGATGCGGACCCAAAAACATAATGACTCTGCTACACACACCACAAGTTCTCCATATCTGTGCATAATATCGAAAAAATCAGTCAGGTTTCTATGTTAACATTTCTGCCTGGACATACAACAGTTAAGCTATTAGTTCTAGTTGGGACCTACGTTCATATAATCAGATACATCATACTTACACTGTGAACTCCGCAGAAAGCAGAAAATAGGATTAGAACTAGGATTAGTTACAGGCAGGTTAAGCTTCTTCATGTACAGGCATATATTATTTATATTTAGGAAAAGCTGTGTTGGGAGGACAACACAGTTCATAAACACGGCTGTATCACTGCAAAGAGTAATCACGGAAGGGTGGAGAATTGTCTGGAGCGCCCTGGAGTCTGGCTGCTCTGAACGGATACACACATTTACAGGTTGTCTGAAATCCTACGATGAGCAGTGGCATTGCTAGACCCAACAAAACGTTGTGGTCCCAATAATGAGATTGTATTATCTTTTTATTATTATTCATTATTCAAATTAAGCTTCTAATGAAACAATTTAATGAGTATTTTTCTTCCCTCAGGTGTTTGGTTTCTTCTATCTAGTGCAAAGAGATGGTTTTGTACAGAGTCAAGTCCAGACTTGCCACCATTTTTTTTGAGCAGATGTTGAAACGCATAGTTTCAGGTATTACTACACATCCTTGCTTGACAAGCTGCAAATAGCTAGAACCTCCTACTGGTCAGACAGCTCATGACTGCTCCAGACTCAGAAATTTGTTTCAGCTCTTTCTTAGTACAACGTCTGATGCCACATGTCCATGAACATGGCAACTAATCTGGAAGTGAGAATGTCTACTTAGACAGAAATGCTGAAAAAACATGTGACTGACACTCAAGCTGAGCTTCTCATGAACAGATGGCCTGCAGGCTTGAATGGAATGAAAAGAGGAAGAATGGCCCAGATTGCTTTTGCGGGATTACTAAAGGCTCCTAGAATCAGGGTCCTCTCTGGTTAAATGGTATCGTTGGACCCATGTGTGTTATTTACAAGTGTGTGTTGTTTACCAAGTAGAAAAGCAGAAAAGCATAGCACTTTGCCTGAATTCCTTTTAGTCTGAAAGTATCTTATTTCAACAGAATTTAAAGTTGGTATAAAATTCCACTTTATACAAATCAGGGCAACTTCATATTCAATATAGCACCTCTTTACCACATTTTACTCTACTTCAGCTGTTTTTTATGTGGCCTGAAAACATTTTCAAAGAAGAAGATTATCATGAAAAGTAATTCATGATGAACGATGTTCAGTGATTATTTGGCCTTAGATGACCAAGAAATTTAGCGATGTGGCCCTCAGTAAAAATGAGTTTGACACCCCTGTTCTACAGGGTCTCACACATGCAGATACAAGTCACACTTCTCTCCACAAGACAAACTGCACTACTAGCTGCTTCCCGAACCCTCCGGCTTCCACTGAGCCTTAGGGTCTGAAAACCAAACACTGCAGGAACTCCCCTGTGTTTGTCTGCTCATACGCCGTGTGTAGGTAAATCCACCCACACACACACTACATATTATATACCTATATGTACACACATATACAGAAGGAAGAATCCAGAAGTGGAAGAGAGGGGTGAACCAGATAATCCAATCACAAACAAGAACACATGGTCCAGTGACCTTGCACTTCCTATCCGGTGTTCAACACACACAGAGGTGTTGACGAGAAAATGTTATATTTAGAATAGCACAGCCAATAGTAATGTTTGTTTTCATTCAGCACAATGTGTGTGTGTATTCTTCAACTGTAAATTGACACTTTGGTTACATGTAAACGCACAATTTTTAATCGCAGTCCTTTGCAAGACAACCAAAGTTGTACAAGGTATTATTTAAATTTACACCAATTTTGTAAAACTTGATCGTGTGTGTGCTTTCTGGGTTATAGAAATTGGGGGTTAAATCCTTTTTTACAGCTTTATGTTTACATTTATTTGTTCAAATGCTTTCATTCATAAAACTAAGACAAGATACAATCCAAGGCCCCAGCAGGGGGTTAAAGACTTTGCTCAGAATGAATCTCAGAGTAGTTTTCTGGAAGCATGGGATTTACACCTGGGATCTTCTGGTCAGTATTCTGTCACTTACACTACAAGTTTTAGTATTACAAAGGCATTTTCACCACAATGCCAAATTCATTCACATGACCAACCCTGGAAATTGTAGATGTATTGCATGTATGTACATGTGAGACAGAGTGCACAATCTGCTAACCCATAATAGAGAGGCTTCATACAACATACTGATTATGGCAGCACCGTTCATGGCACTGATATGGAGGACTGGAGAGATGATTCCGGAAAATTCCTTCCTGGCATATGCTCTGTATTGTCTACATCCGCACTATTCAAACACCCAGAGGTGGAGCATCCCGCCAACAATAAGCCTGGCTGCTCTAGAAGAGCCATTCACACAGTCCCTCTGCATTATAATGGGTGCAGCATCACGAGGCCCAGAACAGCAGGGCTCAAACAGAGAGAGAGAGAGAACAAGGGCAAAAGGATTTCAGTGACTCCTCCTCCAGTCCCATATAAGTCACTGAGAGAACAGAGAAAAAGAATAGCTCAGCCAGAGTCTTTAAAGTACCCCTGAACTCAACAATGTGAATTTTAAATGGTTCATTCCTCTTGGTTGGTTGCCTCGGAAAACAAAAAACCCTACTACCTTTAGGAATATGATACTTATTTCAGGCCAAGCTATTTTTTAAAAAAAATTAAAAACGAACAACAGGTTCAATGTTCGCACTAAATTCATTTCAGAAATCATAAACTGAATAAATAGGATACACAAACACTCACACTGCTAAAGGTCATTGCAAGTGGCCAATCCACCCATTAACATGTCTTTGGGAGGAGGGAGAAACAAAGAGGAAACCTGCATGGGGAGAAAACTACCCACAGTAACCCGAGCTCTCACTTGCTGTGCTACCTCGCTGTGTTAATTGAAACATGTTTTCATTTAATATAATATACTGTAAGTATATTCCCTCCCTCGCCGAGAGTCGGCTGATATGGGCGCCAGCCTCCCCGCAACTCTAATTAGGATTAAGCGGCTTAGAAAATGAATGAATGAATACTGTAAGTATATGTTAGTGATAAATTAGCATGTGTAATTTAGCTTGGCTACAGAAACATATATAATAATACCTCTAATAAATGGCTGAAAATTAGGGACGGCAGGAGGACACTGCGGTGTAAAGAGCACCTAGTATTTTTATACGTTTTCACATTTTTTTGGTTTAAATAAAGCTGTAGTAATGGTTTAAGAGCACTGTTGCAGTTTGAAGTAGACAGTTACAAGTGTGTTGAGGAGTACTTTAAAACAAAACACAGAAATCTTTAATTCATATTCAGACAGTTTAAAAGGTCTGATGCGTTTGCAAATCACTGCAACATTATCATTAATAAAAAAAAAAAACCCAGCAGTCTCTATCAGCCTAGCAAACTCTCAGCACTGATTACATAAGGGCAGCAACACAGACACATACACACGCACACCAAGATGAATTGCCTTAATGTCTTTTCAACTTTAAACAAATGCATCTGATGTAATCGCTCCTCACGTGCATCTCCGAAGCTGAATGCATCATCAGCTAAACAAGCAGCACAAGCTGCATCTTAACCCAATATGCACAGACTGTGTGACGAGCATGATCAGATTATTCAAACATACAGCGAGAGGAACTGCAGAGAGACGAGCAAGGATTAGGAACGGGACTATATGAGGCTGCAGAAGGGGGTTGTGTCAGGCGTAACTTACCTTAACAGAATTTAGTGTGGATTATGTTCTACGTACATCGGAACAATAGTAATCAGGAGATGCACAGAAGCACCGGCTCAGTGCAGGAGAGAGCGTGAGTGTCAGTACAGCACTAAAAAGGCAGCAGATGCGGTGACAGCATCACAGACTCTGCCCAGCTACAACACACACGCACGCGCAACCACACTCACACGCTCTCACACACACACACACACACACACACACACACACACACACACACACACACACTCAGGTGATTTATTTCCAGCTGTTTCCCAGTGCAGGCCTATACCTACTAACAATCCCTTACATGCATGTTCTGAGTATACATGTGCAAAGAAATGTCACATCTCTGAACACACACAGTCTCACCATCCAGAGGTGACACTATGAGTGTGTGTGTGAGTGTGTGTGTGTGTGTGTGTGTGTGTGTGTATGTATGTTCCAGCATTTACCTTTACTACAACTATGAAAACAGAGCAGAGTTTGTACTGTATGTGTGTAAAAGAGAGGAGGGACAACAGGAAAATTTTCCTTTGATACATAAACCGAGGAGAGTTTGTCCTCTTGTGCATGAGAGATTTACAGAGTTTCTTAACTATGTCAGATTGTGTGTGTGGGGAGGAATGAAAGGAATGTTCAGGAGAGAGGGGGGGGGGGGCCTCCTTTATAGTGCACACAGGGAGAACCGTCCAGGCCTCTGAACGACTGCAACACTAAAGAGCACGGTCACTGACAAAATCAAACTTACATATTAACTCCTATTTCACCATTTAAAACATTTCAATTAAAATGATGATAAAATAAACCACCTATTAATTCAACCTGGTACTATACTTTGTGTCTTGTTAGTTAAGAGTCATATAGAGGCAAGGAACAATATTAAGAAATATACCTCTACAGATTCTCCTCACGACTCAAACATTCACAACACGACTCAAAAACCTACAGCATATAACTGCAGCAGGTGGATTTCAATAAGAAAATACACAGGAAAAAAAAAACAACCTAACAAACAATGCAGAAAGATCTCACAGAACAGGAAACAAGCAAACAGACATGCTGGAAACAAAGTCCATGCCTCCATGGAGCGGGTTCTTTGAAAAATGTAACATAATGGTAGGAATTTCTGTCCTATTCATTTACTTTCACTGGGATTTTTTCCCCGATGCTCAGACAACCCAGCATCCTTTCATATGGGTCATTCTCTTAAACTGGTACCATAACATGCGTCAGTCACAAACCCCAAATATCAGTCTAGTACCGCTTAATATTTCCCTCTATATTGACCATAAATTCATGAACTGTTGTTACCAAGACACTGAGAGAACTACTTCATGCACATAACTGCACATTTATTAGTAACAAACAGGAATAAATCCGTGTAAAACACAACATTCATATTTACAGTGTTTGTAACAAGACTGAAAAAAACCCAAAAACCCTAGTTTAAGCACAGTCATCGGCAAAAACGGGGTCTTTTTTTACATTTTTGATGTTAAATGGTGGAATCTGGTGCAATCTTGAATGTTATCTAGAACATTAATATTTCCAAATATTAATATTTACTTACCGTAACACAAATGATCTTTTCTGACAATTAACGTGAAACCTTTTTTAATTGTCTTATGAAATATGTAAAGGCCCAGTTGTTAGCTAATATGTTTGTTTATTTAATGAGTTTCAAAAATAAATTCTGACAAACTGTATAGTAGGGGTGCCGAGAAAAAATTCAATTCACGTCTGAATAGCAATTCTTATTTCTTAGCATTCTGAATCGATCCAAATTTTCTAGAATTGATCTTTAAAAACACGTTTTTTCGAACATTTTCAACTTTACTCACAGCGCGTACCGTTTGTCCAGACACGGCCTCCGTTGTGAACTGTTCCAGTGAGTGGCGGGTACAGAATTGGCTTTTAGCCTACAGCCAGCACCATCTTCGCTGAAGGCAAATTTTTGGGTGCACTTCGGATTTTACGATTTTACGGGTAAGAAGGAGCTTAACATGACATATGCGGTGAGCAAAATCTGCAAAATAAAAGTGAAGTATTTCGGGAACACTTCAAATCCCCGAGCCCACATCTTACGCCATCACCAGCATCAGCAGCAGCACGACCAACTCCTGACCAACACACACTCCATCACTTCGCTAAACTCCCAACCAACTCGGAACCAGCAAAGCAGATAAGTACATCTACAAAACCAGCTGTCCGGTAATATAATTTCTTTCTTTCTTATAGAAGAGTTGTTCCTAGGTTATAGAAGAATGTAGTTACTCGTGAAACTGGCAACCTTTGTTTGTAATGGTTATGAATCAAAAATCGGTTTGAATCGAGAATATTTCACTGACAGAAATATCATGAACTTTTCAAAGCACTGCAGACTATAGTAGGGCTTCAAAACATAATTTAGGCTAAATAAACATTGTAGTATCATGAACACAGAAGAGAAAGAATGTTTTATTTAATTTACAAGTCTCACATAATAAAAGCTCACAGTGTCTGAAGTAGAATTTTAATAAAAATGAGACAAAAAGATTGAACTAATTTGAGTCTTTAAATTTGCGCTACACGGCACGTTAAATTTTTTCATTCCGTTTTCTGTTGATGTATCTTTGTGCATCGCTCTTTCAAACACACTGTGTAAAATAACATTAAGTTTTATGTAAAATTTTTGAGAGAGCTGAAATTATGAATATTGCAGTTTGCGCCATGACTGTTAAACTGCCCATGTGTACCAAACAACAGAAAACAGTGAGGCAAAAGGCTGGTGTGGCTGCCACTTAATAACTTCATCCATATGTATTTATTTATTTAACCAGACAAAGATACTACAGTCCTGGTTTCTACTGACTCGGGCGCCTGAGGACTGTGAAGTTACAGGTCAAAGTTTAAATAGATAAAGTCAATGCAAAGCCACAGTAGCTGAGGTAAATGTACACACGTCAGCTTCACCAAATTGCCCTTTCCACACAGAGAATATTACTCCGTTTGGTCAGAATTCTGCTTCATAAAAAATAAATAAATAAGGGTTGAAAAACATAGCTTTCAAGTTAACCCTAGATACTAACACCTTTAGCTTTTCTATCTATTAGTAAATAGCCTGTTTTTGCTACTGTCTCTTTAAGAGTTATGTGAGTCAAGGACCTCTGTTCTGATTGGCTGAAACTGACCACAGTTCTCCAGCAAACTTATACAGCCATATGAATACGAAGCAATAAAAATGACAACACTGTTCAAACATTGACTTGATATGTGGGAATATAAACCTTTACCCATTGCTGTGATGGATTCAAATATATGTTTTGGATGTGGGAGCCAGGAAGAGCTCAACATTTAGCTATTATCAGTTATTTCAACCCAGATACCTGTGCTACGGGCTACAGTGGCAGCATTCGTAATCGATGAGCTGATTTGCTGGAGGCTAAACCACGGCTCACATGTACATGTGCTCATGGACGTAAATATCACAAGCACGAGCAATTCAAAATCTTTGCAGCTTATTTTCTGATATACGCTGCACAGACCAGGGAAATGTAATCATGCTGGTTAAAAGTCGAGAAAATTCTGTTTTCTGAGACACTGATGCCTTTAGTGGGTGATGAGTAAATGACTGTGTGCTTGTTAAATAAATAAATAAATAAATAAATTGGAAAGCGCTAGAGAGAAAGAGTACAAGAAGGAAACCAAATCCATCAAATCCTAAATCCTGGCTGGCATACTGGGATAGAAGATGAATTGGAAAATAACAGATTAACAAACCCAACCCTCAGAGAGAGAGAGAGAGAGAGAGAGAGAGAGAGAGAAGACGTGACAAAGAGTCATTTTGATATTGGTTATTTATGTACTCCGAGAAGCATGAGTGGCTAATTTGCTAGCATTAGCATCTAGCACTTACAATCAAAGCCTGACTCTGACAGTAAAGCAGAACACAAAGTTCTGTCCGTAGCTCTACCCAACCCACTGTCTTGCTGTCATCTACAAGCAGACACAGACACAGTGGGGGTGGAGGTTACAAGAGCCTGGTATGACCCATTTTCTTGTCTCTCACAATCCCTTTTATTCCCCCAGAAACTCCTGGCAACAAGAAAAGGGGAGACAAAGAGGCAGGGAGACAGAGCCAGAGAAAGATGGACTACACTTTTGTAGCTCTGTGTATAAGCTGCAGGTGTTTTTCCTATAGACGTCAAAAGGCTAAATGCTCTTTTATAAATAATTCATGCACTACGGCATCTCAGTCGTGCAAATGTGTAAGGGTACAAAGCCTTGCCACAACAGATCAACAGATGTCCCATCCTGTATGTAAACCTGACATTGATTAGCAGGAAGCTAGAGCTACAAGAGATTAACCTGCTTTACGGCACCACACTGAATGTTAGAGAAGAAGAAAACAGTCTTCCGCAAGTGTCTTACTAAACCACAGACACACAGAGGAAGGGAAACAGAAATCTGATTAATGCTCACCGGTAAAAGCTAGAGCAAGTCGTGATTCGTGTACCTGTGTGTGCTCTGTAGAGCTGCTGCTCAGCTCGTCTCCTGATTCCGAATCATTCCGCAACACCTCCGAGACATTTCCTGGCGAGGATCCATCCGTATCTGACGGTGACACTCCTTGGGGTTTCCCCCGGCAACCTGGAGGCTCCTTGGATGGCGACTCGGGCCTGGTGCGGGGCAGCAGCGCTGTGTTGCCATGGTGATGGTTATGATGGTTGTTGTTGTTAAGCAGAGCAAGCTCCGCGAGTACGTCTTTCATCCCTGCATTCTGATTGGAGTCCTGCAGTAAGGGTGGAGTATGCTGCTCTGGTAAAGGGGAAGGCATGCTGGAAGTGGATGGCCGTCCGAAGCTGACCATATCTGACGATGACCTATGCTGCGGGTTCTCGCTGACTGAGGAGCCATGATTTACTGGGAGGGCTATGGGCAGGGTGATGGGGGGTTTGATGCGTGCTTTGGGGGGTGGCATGAGTGCCCGACGCACCTCACGCACATACTGTGCAGGAACATAGAAAGCCTTAGTGCCGTCGTCCCTTTTCACCTGCCACCAGTCAGAGTTGGTTTTCTTTACCAGCATGTAGCACTCACCCGGATGGATGGAAATGAGTCTGTCTTTGGCTTTGTACTCATAATCATACTCCACTTCCACATAGACCTGTCCTGCGGCTAGGCCTGAATCACTGCGACCCTCCATCTCAGACATGACTCACAGTATGCGTGTGTGTATTCAAAATGCACCGTGGATAAAAGTTGAAAGGATCCACATTTTTAAGGTATATCTCTCATCACGTCTCTGCAAGAGGAAAGAAACAAGAGCTGTGTTTAGAGAACAGGCAGAAATAAAGTCTGATCAAATATTTGCAATATTTATTAAAATTTCTAGTTAGAATTAGCTCAGAAGGAAAAACTTTGATCTCTGTTGTGAAATTGGCGAAAATAAAGGGAAGAAATGATGTGGACTGCCTCTCAGCTTGCCTGTTGATTCCGACTGCTTCCCCTCACTTACCTTTTTGCCACATTCTAGTTTTAAAATAGAAAACATCAGCTAACCATATCTAATAGAACAGGCCAGATGATCGGTATATTTACATCCTGATACTTATAAAAATGTAGTGCTGATGTTGGGGGCAACCGTAGCCTAATGGTTAGAGAAGCGGGTTTGGGACCAAAAGGTCACTGGTTCAATTCCCGAACCAACAGGAAACATGTGTGGCAGTGGGAGAGTGAGCTGCACCTTCCCTTAGTTTACCTTTGTGGCCCAAATGCTCTCTAGGCACCCTCAATGTGTGTGGCAGCACACAGCTCCGAGTGTGTGTGCTCACTGTTTACGTGTGTGTGTGCTCACTTTGGGTGGGTTAAATGCAGAGGCAATAATTTCCCTTGTGGGATTAATGCAGTATATCAAAATAAAAAAATCGAAAAAGCAAAAGCAAAAAAATGTGCCAAAGAATATTTTCATTGGTAAAAATTATACTAAAGTAAAACTTTACAAGATGCTCCACATTTCTCATTTTCACGAAGCAGCATGCTGCTCTTCTGATTTCTTCTTTGTACACCTACAAATCTACAATTTTCATTCTCGTAATATTACAACTTTATTCTCACAATAAATTACTAGAATTAATTCAAGAAATTTTCCCATTTCTGACTGATGGAAAACCATGCAAATCTTATCGGTGGAAAGCCATTACTTCATTGCCATGGAATAACTAAATTATTGCACTGTTGCCATGGACTAATTTGAATGATTACTGCAGAACTGGTACATGCTACACAGTAATGTGACTGTCTACTGAGAGAGAACTATTCAGTCTCTGCCTTTGGCCTCGGCCGATAACAAACCCTCGACTGAATAATTCTCCATATTGAACTTCACCTCATTTAATAATTGTTCTTTTACCGGTTCTTTATATCAACTTTTTATTATTCCAGCTAACTTTTTGGACATTAATAGGGCAAAAACTGTTGGGCATGGCTGTTGGCATATGGATGTAGATTATTGCTATGACTTTTGTCATCAATCGTCATCACTAATTAGGAGATATTATTACTTAATGACTTTTCTATGTACCTTTATATCTTGGAAACTATTGGACCGATCAAAGTCAGTTTCACATATGTTATTGAAAACTGGTATTATATCCGCAGACAAAATTAAAAAAAAAAAATGTAATTGTAGTTGCTTATTATTCTCATAATATCAGTCTAGGACTTTGACCTCATAACATCCCATTCTCACAACAATATAACCTTATTCTAATAATCTTACGAGTTTATTATTTCCCCTCAACATGGCCTGAATAGTCCATCATAGTGATGTAACTTGCCTGCACACAAACCAAATTTTGGAATAACTAACCATGGACCAAACACATTTTCAACACATGCAGGGAGAATATCCAAACCTCACAGTATCTGTTGATCCCCCATATGTATCCAGTATCTAGTAATCCAACCAGCCCTGTACAACCTCCAATAGATATGATTTGCTATGTAACAAAAAAGTTCATTCATTTACTGTTTACAAAAAAAAAAAAATCTTATTGTAAATACAACAGATGATCAAACTGGAAAGCAGGTCATAGATCTGACACCGCCCCAGAATCCGATTCCAAAAATGACTGAAAACACCCATCAGTAAATATCTCTCAACATGACAACACGTGCGGTGGATTCTGACAAACATACTTGGTGATTTTGCAGCATGTTGGGATTTGTCCGCACTGTATCTCTCTGCTACAGAGCAGAGAATGCACACGCTCACAGAAGGAAAGCTATGTCTTTGCCTCCTGTACCCTCGAGCACTAAGTGATCTGCATGGTAACACAATCATGCGTGAGTACACCATGGCAACAAGCATATCAGTAACTTAGTAATCGATTTACAACGACAGGACACACACAAGTTACACACGCACAAACATATACTGTATAAACACATACGTTTTTCAGAGCACGTCACAAATTCTAAAGACCCCGGTATGCCACTTGCAGACAAATAGTAGCAGTTCAATCGTCATCTTCACAATACTAATATTCCTCCATGTCTTAGTGCTGCAAAAATACTGCTGCAGGGAAGCATAGCTACACAGACATGAGGGGCTCCCATTGGTCACACATGAGTTAAATATACACTGACATGTTCACAGAAGGGATCTACAGCTGAATGACTGCAGCAGCTCTTACATCTCTTCTTTCATTCCCTTCATCACTCAGTTGATTAAAGAAAAATACTCACTAATGCATACAACGATTATTTTCTGTAAAAATACCCCCAGTTTTGTAATCACCTCACAGACTCTTAAAAACACTGCTGATCAGCATCTCGTGTTCTCTTGCTTAGATCAGTTTTCAAATCCTAAAACGCTTCCCTACACATGAATGGATTATCACGAGGTTCAAATAGCAACCAGGGGATTTGAACATGAGAGAACAAATACATGCATGTCTATCGGTCTATCTATAGCTGCTATATACTAGAGCTGAGTTCAGTGTCTTACATCCTGACCCTAAAAATAAAGATGGACCACTGGGTGTGAAATATGAAGTTTAAAAACAAAATCAAATACTGTAGGAAGAGACACACAAGCAACCTCTACACTCACTGAGTAGTGCACTGGGTTTGTTTTTAATATATATACTGTATTAATCCCGAAAAAGAAATGATGCCTCTGCATTTAAACCATCCAAAGTGAGCACACACACACGGAGCAGTGTGCTGCCACACCGTGCGGTGCCCGGAGAGCAGTTGGTGGTTAGGTGCCTTGCTCAAGGGCACTTCAGCCATGAAAGTGAAGGAAGGGAAGGTGAAGCTCAGTCCCACCACCAAACATTTTTCCTGCTGGTTCAGGAATCAAACCAGCAACCTTTAGGTTTCAAACCCACTTCTCTAACCACCATGCCACGGCTGCCCCCATGTTACAGTGTTAAACACATACTTATGTAAATGTGAATTCTGCTCTCATGATGGAGTCCAATAATGTTATGAGGTCAACAATCAACTGATAAAGAGCTTTTCACCTAATCCCTGGTTAATTTCCACATGTACTCTAAAACTCACACAAAGCAAACAAACAAGCACATACGAGAACACTTCCTATTATTAAAAAAAAAAAATCCAAATGCTGGAAGACCACTGTTTAAGAAGAAAGGTGCAGCAGCTTTCTGTATCAGATGCCTAAGAAGAACCCTTGGCAAGTCTTGTAGAGGTCATGTCTTAAACCAAGAGATTTTTGAAAGAACTGGCCAGACATCCCTTACTAATATCTTGCACCAAAAACAGCTTACATGGCTGGGGCATGTATTACGCAAATCTCCATCATGTTTGGCCCACCGACTACTCTACTGGGAACCTACAGGACGCTGCCGCCCGGGCAGACAACATATGAGCTGGTGGGATGCCGTTGCAAGAGTTATACAGGAGGCCAAGATCTCATTTGAGGAGACAGCGGTGAAGCCCAAGACAGGAAACAATGGCGATTGTCCCGCAGAAGCAGTGATGATAATGCACATGAAAAACATGATCAGATTGGCTCATTATTTCAGGGTTAATAGACATTATCCTGAATTAATACTGCTTGAATCAAACACTCCTGGTTTCTGATGTTCACTAATTCTGAAATCATAGAAATTCAACAACATGCTATGCTAAAAATTATGGCGAAGGCTATGCAATATATCTTTATAAAAGGTAAAAAAGCACTTGATTCAACCTTTGAAAAAGTTTCAAAAATGTTATCTTAAAGCAAGTGTAAGCATTATGATAAAGCAGGTGGTGTGATCACTGTCACACTTTAAAAATGGAAAAATCTTGTATTCTTTTGCATTTCTTGTTTCTGTGTAGTATATACTAAAACTGTGAAGGAGTTTAAAAACATACATGAGGAGGATGCTTATGTTCTGTTCGCACTGCTGGCAGTCAGACATACAGCTGTGTGCATGGAGCTCACCTGCCACAATCATAAAATGTATAAATAAATGGTAAAACCTTGACTTAGTTTGCTAATGTTCCTCTGTAGTATATACTAAAACGATTATTCGCCTTAGGCTAGATGGATGTCGCTGATTAGGCACCATAACATTCCAGCTTGTGAACTATTATATAACTAATTATTTACTTTTCAGTAATAAAGGTCACCAGAAATTATTCTCATGTAACAATTGTAAAATATTGATTACACCTATTCTTAATAGGTTCTTAAAACATTTCAGTCTGCATTGCCTTGAAGTGGCTGATTGTGTGTTGCGGGATTCTAAAAAGAAAAAAAAAGGCCACAAAGAGCCCCGTGATCCGGCTAAGTAGCTAGCTAGCAAACAGTAACTTTATTAAGCTATGGCAGCCCTTCTATTATCTTGTAATTCTGCCCATTTGTAGACAGAAAGCCACACTAACGTGACTTAATAGCCTTCTATCTAAGTAATCTTACTTCTCATCAGGATATAGTCTGGTTATTACATATTATTACAGCTCATGCTTGAGTCTGAGGACCTACTAAAGTAACACAGTACACTTCCAGGTAGACGTTACCAGTGTGGTGATAAGACTGCACCGCCCCAAAGAAGAATGTACCATGTGTCAGCTTACTCTACTAGCACTCCCTCACACAAGTCTCCTACAGGGAGCCAGTATGCTACAAACGGGTTAAACATCTGGTTGTACAGTGTTGATAAAAATGACTGCATCTGTCAGACCCTAACTATGCCTTATTGGGAACAGCTGAGACTGATTAGCACTGTAAATTAAAAAATAAACAGTGTTTCGAGAGGAAGTTATTACAGCTCTCATCTACAAGTGCTTGGTTTGAACACCAGACATAATTGAGGTCTATTCCAGAGGCCAATACAACAGTGATAATTAATACACCAGTTTATTAGTAACGACCCACTTGCACAGAACCCAAGCATCCCAAATCCAATGTCACATGACTCTAAAGTGTGGTGTAACCTGGTTTTAGAATCATTGGGGGGGGTGGATGGCAGTTAGAGCATACAGACAGACGGAACACAGTCAAGCAATTTCACCATTTTATTACACTGGAGGTATCCAGTGTCGAACACTGTTGTTAGTAACAGTTGGCTCTAAAAGTCCTACTCTCCCTTTATTACTGACCGGAATCGCACAAACCTTTGCAAGCTTATACCAGATGACCTGATGAACAACTCTATGGAGTGGGATTTCTGATTTTCAAACTCTAATTAAAATTATTGGCATTATCAGCTATGTAGCCAGATCCAAATGGGTCACAGATATATCTCCAGTGTGTAACTCAATTGAGCTTGTTGAATAAAATATCAATTATGAAAACGTTTACGCGAATCGATCGATCCAGAGCGACTTACACTTATCACTTTATACAACTGAGCAGTTTAGGGTTAAGGGCCCTGTTCAAGGGCCCAACAGTGGAAGTTTGGTGGTACCGTGATTTGAACCCCAGACCTTCAATCAGTAACCCAGAGCACGAACCACTGAACCACCAACTCATCACTTGAGGCATTTGCCTCAAAAGGGCTCTGAAACAGATGAGGGCAATATCAGATGCTGACAATACCTATTTCTGGAAACCTATTGGACCTCAGTACAAAAATTACTCCTAGAATTAAGAGATCTTCTCTGATCCTATTCTATATTAGACTAAGGGTCCAGGATTTGATCCAATATCAAAAATAAGACACGAGTTTCAAGCCTGAAGCCAAGGTTTGTTATTAAACAATTATATTAAAAAGCAAAGCTTAAGGAATGAAGAATAACCTGTGCTATTATATAAAAGAATCCATGCTGGGGTGATCCAATATGGCCTGATTTCAAGTGGAGCACTTTGGTCTGACTTTTATACATGGCTCATTTGAATACTTGATTCTGATTGGTCAAAATGGAGCTTTCAGCAGTCACTGAGGAACCCTGTTGGAATAAAGGCTCAGGTGGTAGGGATATCATGTTGGAGTCGGTAGGGAGACACGGGGATCCCCGGCTGTTTCCAATGGTTATCACTGAGGGTTTCCCTGAGTGGCTGCCATATTGCTTCTCGGGATCTCTGTTGTTTATAAACTCATAAGTTAGCTTAGTAACAAATATTAGCTGATTCCTTTGTTGTCTTGAAATGTTTTATTTAATATTAAATATCCATATTTGTACACAGAAGTCAAAACAACGTATTATCACAATGCACTACTTACTGTCACTTAGTGCACCCGAGAAACCACCGAAAATAGGCGAGGGAGTCCCGAATGATTCAGTGATTTCTTTACAATACTCTTGTTAATTAAAACTGATTGGAGTGTGTCATTAGTGGAAGCAATGAAATAATTTTTAAATCAATAGAGTGAAGTTGTTCATTTATTTAATAAGCTGTGTAATAAGCAAAATAATGCCAGTTATTACACAAAATAAATCCCTTTAGAGTGATTCAATATCCTGATAATCCAGTCGTCATTTTTTTTTTTTTACATGTTAACTTAAGAGTTTAATCATTTAACACAAAATTTTAATATGATAATATTGCTTTTGCTAATATTACCCTGGTGTTACCTGGAGACGATGTTCGTGATCTACTTGAGAGAATTGTGATGAACGTGGGGGGTCGTGATGATCTTGAGGGACCTGGATGGATTCGTGAGGATCTTAAGGGAACTTGAATTCGTTATGATCGTGTTAATTGTTGCAAAAAGTTTTCTTTTGAATGCGCAGAAAAGCTTAACAGACTTTACCAGACCCTGATGCACCATTGTAGAGGATCGTGATGAACTTGGAAACATGATTCCTTCAAGTTTCATCTCTTGGATGCATCCTGCCTCCATTTTATTCCCCAATCGTGCTCTAAACCTGGTCATAATTCGAGGAGCTCCACGCTCTTCTGAATCACAGAGATCACGGGCATCATGGCCCCAGTGTAAATCCAGGGTAATGTGCTCCAGTGCATTGGTCTGTTACTCCCAACAACTGAGTGTTATAAAGAAATAGCAGACCACTGAGTGCTGCGATTGCCCAATCATTATCAAATACTCCAATAATCCGTGTAATAATTTGTGATCATGACCACTTGGCTGTACACTATCCAGTACTCGTACGGCAGCAGTTTGCTAACAATTGCAATAAAAGTTGTAGCAGTAATCACTTGAGCAGTAGCCTTTCTTTTTCCTCTTTTAAAGCAAAGACAAACAAAGCAACTTGTCACACTAGCAAGAAATCAGAAAGCACTTCCTGTTGACACTTAGTTTATTAAACAAGGGCATGAATTCCTAAGCCACATATTATTAGCCGTAGATTAAGTGGAGTGTCCCCAATGCAGGTACCTAAGAATGAGCAGTTACTAAATGAAAACGCATCAGTACATTAATATAAACCTATTATTTATGTAACTACTGTCGGAGCCATGCAGTTAGAGAGAAATGCATTTACACCACCTGAATGGTGGATTCAACCACGCTGTGATATGAAATTAATAACATTACCACATCAAACATTCTGTCTAGGTTGTATTGTTTCTTCTCTGCTGTTAAGAAACTACTAATATTTATCACACGTCCCACCACACACCTACAACTGCTGTAAAACTCTTCTACCTATTAATCAGTTGTTCCAGTGAGGATTTGCCTCGTCTTGTATCCAAATACGCAGCACTAAAGGCACTTGCAGCATTTCTGGCAACAAAATCAAAAGCCCACTTACTTTTATTTACCCTGACATAACACATCAATCCGACTGCCAAAATCGTGCAGCTGCCAGAGGTGCAAAACAAGATTATTTCAGCACTCATTAAAGAGTTAAGACATGAGAAAATAACATGTAGGGAAACTTCACAGGAGTGAAATGCTGTTAAAAGCGACATAAGCGGAAAATCAAATGAGGACGTGGAACCAACATGCCCCATGATCAGGTTTAAAACATGCATACCGCTTAAATACGTCATGGGCCAAAAGATGGGCGGCAAAGTGGCGTAGTGGTAAGCATGTCCGACTCACGGCACGAAGGTTCTCAGTCCCGTGCTCGGGGAGGGCATTTCAGTATGGGATTTGCATGTTCTCCCGGTGCTTGTGTGGGTTTCCTCCAGGTACTCCAGTTTCCTCCCACAGTCCAAAACACATTAGGCTAATCGGCTGTTCCAAATTACCCCTAGGTGTGAATGGTTGTGTGTGTTGTCCTGCAATAGCCTATTAAGCTGTTCAGGGTGTACCCCGCCTTCACCCAGAGTTGGCTGAGATAGGCTCCAGCCTCCCTGCGACCCTCAACAAGACATTTTGTGAATTATTCCTTACCCACAGGCATAAAATGCAACACCATCCAGGTTTACGACTTCCAGCAAATTGGCATCAATTACAATCCTTGTACACTCATCAGGTCTTGAGAAAACTACACAGAATAGAGAGAAAATATAAGAATAAAGTTCTCACTCCTGAGTACCCAAACATAACGGCTCATCAAACAGTTATCGCCGCCTCCTTTAAACACCTGCAAGCTAACAAACCTAAAACACTGACGCGGAGAGAGGGTCTACTTCACACCAAGTGACAGGCAATAAGTGATTGACGCTTTTACACAATGAGCCACTTGAAACAAAGACATGTCTCTATTTACGTGTGCAAACGGCCTCATTCCATCAGAAAGCAGAAAAGGCTGGGATTTCACTCGACCATGTGTCTCCCATTTCAGAATTTGAACAGAGCCCAAAGCGGAGGCAGGGAGCAGATGGAAGGACTTGAGTTTGGCTGAGAGTGTGAGGTCAGGCTCACAAAGCACAGAGGAATCGCTACTGGCTCTCACAGCTTTTCTGGGTTTACGGTCAACTAAAATGACAGACAGGCTCTCAGAAATCTGCTTCCTCTTCAAACCATCACAGCAATAATTTGCAAGACAACAGTCTTGGAATATTACAAAAGTCACAGACAATTCTGCAAGTCAAAACCAGTCAGTGTACCTGTAACAGAATACCACTGTACCATCTGTATCTTTATCGAAATATTTTCATCAGTATATACCAGTATTTCACTGCCTGATTACTGGAGGAGGACGAGTCCACGAGAAAGCGCGTGGGCGAAGGGAGTGTAGTGCTTCGTGATATCTAACCACCTCGTGTCAGAACACACTGTACATTATCATAATGGTTGTAAACAACAAACATGGCTACTGTTCGTACTCACGGCTGTTGACTAGTCTGCAAGCTTTAGAAATGTGCCTGCAATACGTGTGCTTATCCAAGTGGAGCTCTACAGTAATGACTGCACAGGCAGAGTTCATGCAAGCAGGTCAGGCAGGCAGACCATCGAGACTGAATGAAATGACTGGACAGGCTTTTTCCAGCCGTGCGTCTAACACAGATTATTTTTTTCTTCTTTTTATTATCAAAGTACTGGATTTATTCATTGCTTGAAGGACAAAGATAATTTCAAGAAACACGATACAAAAAAAAAAGAAAAAAATGACCTGCTCTACTTTCATTTCACATTCTGACGCACTTCATCCTTTTGTCAGGGTCACATGAAGCCTGGAGCTCACTCCAGGCAATTCTCGGCGAAGGCGGTTACACCATGAACTGCAGGCCAGTCCATCGCAGGGCCAACACACACACACACACACACACACACACACACACACACAGCTAAGGGCCAAGTAGCATAACGTGCATGTCTTTGGACTATGGGAGGAAACTAGAGCACCCGGTGGAAACCCTTACAAGCACGGTTTAATCTTTTAACAGAATAAATGTTCACTGAAGGGCAGCACGGTGGAATAGTGGTCAGCACGTCCAAGTCACAGAAGAAAGGTCCTGCGTTCGAGGCCTGCTCTCAGCAAGGGTGTTTTTGTGTGGAAAATGCATGGTTTCCTCTCGGTACTCTTACTTTTAAATAAAATGACTCTAGGGTAATTGATTGCAATAGTTTCAGGGATAATATATTTTCCAACAAAAAAGATATCGTGACAGTCCTGTTGACCACCACTCAGGCGGAGTCGGACAGAAACAGTGCTGAACGGTTTTGAGTTGCCAGGCCAGCTCACAGCTACAGGGTCCCTGCTTTAAAGATGCCCAATCACGAATGAATAGCCTACGTTTTCTAACCTATTACCAATTCATTTTGGCTGAATACAAAGGTTTCCTGTAGAAAGCACCCCAGCTTCCTGGCTAAGTATCTACTATTCACCTGTTTACAATAACAGGAACAAGACCACATGACCAGAGAAATGCTCTTGCACGTGCATGCATGGTAACATGGCAGTGCAGAAACCATGGTATATCTCTGGGGGGGGGTGTTCAGAAAGACAGTGTGGCCGATTTAATTTTACTTCCAAGAGACAACCCTGTATTTCATGTTTATTTAATATGTTTGGTAAGTGAGTGGCATAGTAGTTAGCATGTCCACTTCAGAGCAGGAAGGTCCTGGGTTTGATTCCCGGACTCAGCTCGGCCGTTTCGGTGTGGAGTTTACATGTTCTCCCTGTGGTGCATGGGTTTCCTCCCACAGTCTGAAGACATGCATTTTCGGCTATCTGGCTGTTCCAAATTTCCCCTAAGCATGAGAGGGTGAATGGTTGAGTGCGTGCCGGTCTGGAGACCTGTTCGGGGCGTACCCTGTCTTCGACCCAGTGTCGGCTGAGACAGGCACCAGCCTCCCTGTGGCACTGGGATTAAGCGGCTCAGCAAATGCGTGAGTGGTAAGTGGATGGGTTCCTTTCTATGCATGTTCCCCATGTGTACCTTTTAATCTGGAAAGGTCCACACACACACACACACTGTCATTACAATCTGTAAATATGTCATAACCAGGAATCCAGGAGGAATATATAAAGAGTACAGAAGGTAGGGAAGGTTACCACCCCTGTGACACAATGGTTCAGCTTAGCACCTTCATTTCCGTCCTGCCTCCATAAGTGCCTGGATCGAGTCAGGTGGAATGAATCCGGTGGCATTTTGCAGTGCTGGGGTTTATTTGTGTTCTGCTGGGTCCTGATGCACCAGTTAATCAACCGGATTAAAACCAGCCTGCACCTCAAACACGACCAGGGGGGAAAAACCCGCAATGGCGAAGAGTTAATGATGGATGAACCCAAACCTCTTCGGTTCTGTCTGGGTACTGGGCTGTGTGACTCCAACACCAATGTATGTGCGGTATGGAGGTCTATATTAACCCGATAAAACCCCAAACTTATCCCTGTCCCCGCCTGTGTAAACAGAAATATCGACGCCCCCCTAAGAGCAGCAGCAGGGAGTTCATCTGCACTGCACTGGGAAACGGGATTAGTTAGCACTGAAAAACCTGTTAGTTCACTGTTATTATTATCAAAATCACCCGGGAACACACACAGCAAGGTAATTCGAGTCTTGGTGGCCGAGATTGGATCAGTTCAGTCTGTGAGTTTAACACAACAGTACAGGATTGTCGTCGGTATGAAGGTAACACAGCTCTCTCTCTCTCTCTCTCTCTCTCTGAGGTAACTTTGGACTGGATAAACTCAACTCCAGTTACTCTCACACGCCTAGAAAACCCCACACCTTCCTGAAACACGACATGAAACGGACATTTAAACGAATTTAGCCATGAACCTCAAACCAAGCGGATATTTCACCGCAGTTTTCCTTTCCTGTCCCAGATGGAGTGGGTTGCTGGTTAGCCGCAGCGGTGAAAACCGCCAACCGCCAACTCTTCATTTATCAAACAAACATTTTAAAATTTCAACCGAAACAACGCCTCAGAGAAACCCAGCGTACTGACCTGGTGTCCCTGTACTCGGTCCTGCCAGGCCTGCGAGAAGCCGAGGTGAACCTGAGAAACCTTTTCCGAGAGAAAGAGAGAGAGAGAGAACTCGTAACCAAACCGCTCCGACACGAAACGCTGCTTCGTTGCTACCTTGGAATGCGCGCGCCCGCGTTCCTGCGCGGCCTCGCTCCCTCCCGCTCTCCCAGAGTGAACGAACGCGCGCGTCCGAATCCCTGCGCGTGCCCGTATTCCGCACCCTGTATCTCAGTGCTGCATATTAAAATGTTCTGCACTTTTATTTTTAATATCAATTTCCTGTCTACTCATCTCACCCTCTCACTCCACGAGAAAATGAAACGAGCAAGTGGCTGCAGTGAAATTTAGATTATATTCAAAATGTGGGTGCATCCCAAATTGCACTTTTTTTTTTAAATGCATTAATTGTTTTTTTTAATTCTTTCAATCAATCAGAAAAAAAAAAAAAAAAAAAAAAAGCTCTATTTAGAGTTCATGACCATACCCATGTCCACACTAAATCTGGAGAAGGTGGGGTGCACCAACCAGGTTCTCAGAAAATTTATATATATATATATATATATATATACATACACACACACACACACACACACACCCCTCTGAGAATTGTGGTTGGTGCACTCTACCTTACCTTCTCTTTATATA
>JAQMYF010000021.1:34090264-34117164 GCA_030014195.1 Neosilurus mollespiculum
TGTTGTGAATCAGAAAACCATTTTATGCCATTAATTTTAATTTTATTTCATGTCAAGGGGTGAAAACCTGCCCTACAGAAAGCATTCAGAAGAAATGTACAGTTCAGTCCAGTTTATGACTCTGCACAACTCAGAGAGCTGAGTGTATACACAGCAAGATCCTCTCCATCATCACAAGTACTGTCGTCATTTAAACTACAATGAAGATTCAAGACAAAATGGTCTCTGTAAGCAAAACTGTTCAAAAAAAAAAAAAAACAACAACAACAACAACAACAAAAAAAAACCAACAATTACAAAACTCAGCAAAGGAAAAAAAAAGTCTAATCATCTAATCAATTTGACATGAGACGCTTTAACTCTGATTACAATAAGTGAGGCGCTCAACTGAGATGGAACATTTAAAGTGCTTTCAAAAAGTACAGAGGGAAGTGGAATAAAACCAGGCCGGTCACGTTGAAGTTATGCTTAAAGTATCACTTGCATCGATATTCTGTAAAATGAATTATGCCTGATCCATATTGCACAAATAAATTCATTTCTATCAGTTATTCAGCCATCACCCTGCTTGCTATAGCAACCAAAATTTACAAAGGAGCACTAAGATTATGTAGGTGAAGATGTCATCAGGAAAGGAAACTTGACAGAGGAAGCCAGGAGAAAATATAACACGTAAAAAAAAGAAGAAAAAAGAAAGAAAAAAAAAAAAAGAATGAAACAACAAAAATCCCATGTCTATATTAAAACATCAATAAATAAAACGTCCACCTGCAAATACAATGAAAACGTGGTAAATAACTATTAAATAGACCCTATTGTAAATTCAGCTAGGTCATAAAACGCTGCAGTGTCATGCTGAGTCTTCGAACTGGACAGGGGGGTGGGGGGGGGGGTGTAATAATGATCAAATCAGGATATAATGATCAAACCTAGATTTCTAACTGCAATCACAAAGGCAACAAAACTCTTAAAACAGTGGTGGGTATGAAACATTGAACCGTTTTTTTATTGTATTAAATGTGCAAGCCAAACACGATGGCTACATTTAAAGCACAATAAATACTCATGAGCTAAAGCATGATCGAAGCTTGGAGCCAGATTTAGGAAGCATTTAGTCCATACAATCTGCAGAAGCAGATTTCCGGATCGGTCAGTGAGCACTGATGCTCAGTGACTGATAATCAGCGAGGGATATCCGCTGGCCGCAGTCATCAATGAAGTATCTGCAAAACGGTCATGGTTGAATATTTTTTCAAACATGTAATCGGCTTTTGTCTTTATCTTTTTTTGTCTTGTTTGAGAGATGAACAAAAAACCGGGAGCAGTGATTTAGAATAACTTCTGCCCCTTTCTGCAGGTGTTGCATCTGTACTACGATACAGAGAACAGCTGCTTTTAAGCTAAGCAAGACCACAAAGCCAACATTCTCTCTATTGCTTAATATGAGTGAAATGATCATGATCACTTACTAAAAGGAGACTAAAAATAGCCCATCACCACTTCCTTATAAGGGAATTCAGTTCAAAGTCCATCAGAGGTGAAGTTTCTCTAAATCTATTGGTTAAAATGCTACTGCATTTCTTCACATATCCACATAATATCAGATAACAGGCTGAACTAAACAAAGACTATAAGGCAGTACCAATCAATAGGATCAACCGATGAGTAGTGACTGAGCCGATAAATCCATTAATGTTAAATTGATCAATTATAAAAACAGCAATATCTAGAACATGACAAGTGACCTTCAAATTTACACAGAGACTGAGCTTCTACACACAGCTTGTAATGCTGATATCACTATCATCAGTATCGATGCACATTTACCACTATGTTTTTGTACAGTGCTTTAAAGTAACGTGTGGAGTGTCTACAATCAGCAGCTTTGTGTTTTCTTAAAACCTTCATTATTAGTCCATTTTCTGATTTTTTTTTTTTTTTTTAATAATTACCATGCTAAGGCCCCAAGAATTTATCCCAGTGCACAAAAAACATTTTGTGTGTTCACATAGCCTGACTGTAGTGTTTAAATTATCCATTCAAGTGAATTAGTTCATTGGAAACTGCTCAGTGGAAGCATAAAAGTCACTCTCTCAAAAACAATTAAAAAACAAGCAGCACGATGCATACATGAATAAGCTAGGAGAATGCAGTAGCTGGGTTTGCTTGTACCCTTTTTTCTTCTGTAAGGTAATTTTCCATTCATTCCTGCCCTTTTTTTTTTTTTTTTTTTATAAATCATCATTTTTGATGATACATTCCGCTTGGCACAGTGAGAGCTAAAAATCTAATGCAATTAAGAGTGAAGCTACAAGCTAATTACAGAGCAGAGATTGCACTCATGTTTGTCCTATTTTCATTCCTTTGTGTTTGTTTTTGGTGTGTTTAAACAGGGAAATGGATCCTCTAAACATTTGACCAGAGAAGACAACTGTACAGCCAATGTAGGAATATTTCATACATATATATACTTATATTCAAATATATATAGTTTAAAGTGTTAGGCCTGGTGAACTGTCTGGTGTTGGGAAGGCCAGCTCAGTTCTTCTGACTTCATCTAGACTTCCAGCTTTCAAAATCCTACAAAACAAAGTGCAGATTATTAAGATTAAACTTATAATCAAATCAAACTCATAAACAATCTGTAAAAATCAGACAACTTACAATTTCTACTGTTTGGCCCCGCCTCCTCCCCGGATGACCATAGGCTGGTTGCTGAAAAGCCCTGCCCCAGCACGGTTTATGTTGGGATGGGTGGGTGAAGCCACAGGTGGCTGGCCTGGTCTGATGGGTTTGGCTTGAGAAAAGAAAAAAAAAGTAATAATAATGAGTTGGTACGATCTAAAAACAATAATAAGTACAACAGAAAATGTACAAAATAATCTTAAACTGAACACAATTTTTCTGTACTGTATGTATATATAGTCTTTTAAAACAATCAAGAATTATGTTAAAAAAAAAATTAATAATAATAAGATAAGGTAGATTATAAAGGAAATGCTTAGCTACAAGTACAGGAAACTGCACTCACTTGACTCAAATGAAATGGTTTCACCAATCCACATTTGTTTATAAACTCATTAAATATCATAATCCATATTCATTCTTTACCTTAAATATAGACACAATGTTGTAAATGTACAATTCTACCTACTGTATAAACTTCACACCACATTTCATATATCGAAGAATAATTAGTGTGGGATGATAATATTAACTGTATGTATAGAGTGCCCTCTAGTGGTTGGTTGTAGTATAGTCTTAGCCCTTCCTGAGCTCCAGAGACATTGAGAAAACTGAAATTACTCATTTAATAGGTTATATGTGCAATAATTCTTCCCCCCCAGCAGTCATGTTCATAATTACACCTTGATTCATATTATATAGATTATGCAAAAAGATAAAGATATTCAGGAGGAACTCTATTTAAAATTAATGATGAATTAGGAATGTGTATGCACTAACAACCCAAGTTCTGTGTTAACTGTTAAAACCATTCCCCTTATTTCTTCTTGAAGAAGTGTTGTGTGTACCGATCTGCGCAGAGTGTCCTCTGCGAGCCATGTTCTTGGCTCTGACAGCCTCTTTAATGCGGTCCACCTCCTGCTGGTAGCGCTTGCGGTCACGTGCTGCATTCTCTTTGGCTTCTTTCAGTGCGGACTCCAGAGCCTTGACACGCTCAGCAGTCGCACGCAGACGTTTCTCCAGCTTAGGCAGCTCACAACGCAGATCTGCGTTATCACGCACCAGCTAAACGCAGAGCCACAGGGAAAAAATATTCACTAAAATGGTGTGTCGTAGGCCACTTTTATAGTTAATGGAGAAGTAACAAAAACAAGAGATAGTGGGGGGGGGGGCACTTTCACAATCAATCAGTCAATCCCTACATACACTCCTCCACTGAGGTAGGACTAGACACTTAGATTATACACTTGTACTGCACAGTGTTAAACAGAAGATTTAAAGTGAAAGTACAATAAAAGATTTGACTAGTTGTGATTAAAGAGCATGAACTTTGTACTGAAGCATTCTGACAGCATCTATTAATGTACGGCCCAACTCCTTAGGGTGTGTGTGTGGGTGTGTACCTGCTTATGGACTTTAGTGAGCTGTTCTAGATTGTTCTCCAGGAAGGAGATCTTCTGTTTCTGTGCTGCACTGCCACCGGTATCATCAGAGTCCATCTCAGCACTCTGCAAAAAAGGAAAAAACGTGGATAATACGATGTAGTATCAGAGGTTCAGTTTCATTATAAACTAGTAGGATCTGTACACTCAAATACGACCCAACCTTCCTACACCATGATTTCACTGAACAAAAGTGCACAAGATTTAATGAACAAATTAGAATTCAAAAATAATATTTATTTAAACAAAAAAGTATCATCCTTTTTCACCTTCTTGACTCGGGTTGCCAAGTCCTGTACAAATAATTTTCGCAGGTTATGGAGAGTCTGCAGCTCTTTAGCCTGGAGAGAACAGTGAAAAAGAATTAGATTAAGCATACACATGGGTGTGTACACACACACACACACACACACAACCTGAAACTCCCACAAACAATGAAAAGTAGTAACTTACAACTGTCTCCTCCAGGCCCTTGAGATCTTGTCTGGCCTGTTCTCTTCTGTCCTGCATAACCCTGTTCTCACACACACACAATGAAAAACTGTACTCAAAACACTAATAAAATCAACCCACAAAGCAATGTACACTCAAGATCCCAACCAAAATAATGGCATGTGTGACAAACACGCACGTGAGCTCATGCAGCTTGCGGCTTTTCTCCTGGTCCATAGACTTCAGCTTCTCATGTTCCACCCGGAGACGCTCCTGCTCCAGCATGATCTTCTGGTTCATACTGTACACAGACAGAAACAGAACAGGAGGCGATTAAAGTAAATATATGCCAGGGGTTTGTAATCCATCCTTATTCATCCGTAGGACACTGGGAGGGGGTTCTTACTCCTGTAGTTCAGTAATGAGTTTCTCCTTAACCTCGAGTTCATCTCTCAGGCTGCTGAGCTGCTTCTGATGAGCCTCCCTGTGGTTCTGGATCTGTTGCTCCACAGCAGCCTAAACACACAAACACACATTCCATTATTCTACTGATATCCAAATTAGGAGAACAAGATCAGCTGACCAACATACACACTGAAAGTAACCTGTAAAACACCAAGGGTATGGTGAAGCCCAGTCCCACCTGCATGGCTTGGGGGTAACGATGTTTTGGTGTACTGAAGCAGTTCTGGTGGCCCAACACTGCACTAAGGAGCTTTATTTTTTATTTCTTTAAAGGGTACCTGTGGTGAATTTGTATACTACCACGTATGACGTACGGTTCCGTCAGGCACCGTCAGTCCTTGCTGCTTGTCAAATACGCGTGGGTGCTGCCACACCGCTGCTGCTACTACTAGGCATGCGCAGCAACATGTTGCCTTCTTCATTGGCTGTTCCAGCCCTGGTAGTGATGCGAACTCGTTGCTTTGTCCTATTGGCTGGGCTGCGTTAAGCAGACACCAGTCTAAGATAACACAATATCGCAGAAAACATAACATCAGCGCCGGCCGTACTTTGAAAACATTTCCATTCGTACGCAATTCAGGAATCTGCAAAGACCACTTCAAGCTGGCCTGCTATCGGCATGACCTTCAGGAGGAACTACTTGGCACGAAGCCCAAGCTCATAAAAAGTCAAAGGATGACAACGGACGGGAGCAGTGCCTCGTCATAGGAAACCAGTAAAAGGTAACAGCCTTTAGTATGTGTGGAGTTTTATCACCTAAAATGCTGCTCGGGGGGGTGTGTGGGGGGAGGGATGCTCCGCATTGGTTCAGCCTCCGCTTATAATCCATGGAATAAAATTACCCAGTATAGTTTTTTTAATGGTCATTTATGTAAAAATACTACTAAATAAATAAATTTGACTGATTACGCTACTCTTTAAGCGGTCAAAGCTTTATCTCTGCATGTAGCACTATATGCACCATCATCATCATCTTCCGCTTGATCCGGGCTCGGATTGCAGGGGCAGCAGCCTAAGCAGTGAGGTCCAGACGTCCCTCTACCCAGCCACTTCCTCCTGTTCTTCCAGGGGGACACAGAGGCTTTCCCAGACCAGCCGAGCGACATAGTCCCTCCTGCGTGTTCTGGGTCGACCCTAGGGTATCTTCCCGGTTGGACATGCCCGAAAAACCACACCAGGGAGGTGTTCGGAAAGGCATTCTAATGGGATGCCCAAGATACTTCAACTGGCTCCTCTCAACGCGGAGGAGCAGCGGTTCTACTCCGAGATCCACCCGGATGGCTGAGCTTCTCACCCTATCTCTAAGGGAGAGCCCTGCCACTCAGCGAAGGAAGCTCATTTCAGTCGCCTGTATCTGCGATCTTGTTCTTTCGGTTACTACCCAAAGCTCGTGACCGTAGGTGAGGGTTGAACGTAGATTGACAGCTTTGCTTTTCGGCTCAGCTCCCTCTTCACCACGATATATAGGCACCCTATACTTTGTAAACATTACCTCTAAAATACATGTATGATTATTCCTATACCTGTCAGAAGATTTCCTGGTCACTATAATAAATGTTTGCAGACCAGAGTCTACTTCCTTTCACCTATCCTTGATCACATTCCCAGAGCTCCACTGAGGAAAGTTCTTAGAGTCAGTTATGAATGTACACAGTCGTGACTCAGCCGGTGTGGCGTGCAGTTATATATGCTTTCCACAGGCACACGGTTTTTCTAATTCATCACTGAATACAAGATTAAGTTTCTTCGCACGCTCTTCCTGGAACAGAGCCTGGTGCTGGGCTGAAAGAAAATTTACTTAAAATAAGGAGAGAGGACGAATTAATGAAAACAAAACCAGGGGAAATGAGTGCGACATGTAACGAGAAATACTCCGTAGCCCAAATTGAGTGGCTTTAAATTTTATTACGCAGATATTATTTCCATGGTCGCTGTTCATTATCTGTTTTTTGGGAACCCAGGACTATACGTTTCCTGGCTGAAAATGTTCTCTGTCTCACATATAATTCTGCAGAGGAAACTTCTCCAGGGGTCATCAGTGGATGTCAAGATCTTATATAAACCCCAGGAGGAAATGTAAGAACAAGCTAAAATACTGAACTGAAAACATTACTGTGGATTAACAAAAATGAATCTTAAACATTCAACTGCTGCATTAATCAGAAATGCTGAATCTTAAATCTGCCCAAAAGGGCATTTGAAAAGTGGAAAGCACTCCGGCAGAGTAACTTCACCACTAGACAGATGTGAAGTGTATTTTCCAGAAAGATTAATGAGTCTACGATGAATGTATCTGAACAGTCAATGCACCATTTCTAGCTCTGCCCATTCGTCCTGGGCCAGATCACATGGGGTGCTTCTCAAAACCTTTAAATAGCACCATCGTTTCCCTCTCTTACATCTCATCCTTTTGGCTTAGTCCCTTCTACACAAAGACGGACGAAAGCAAAAAGATGTGCAGAGTGTACAAGTGAGGAAATGTGTTTTCAGGGAAATGAGACATCGGCCCCTCTGGAGCGCAGTCCGCTGATGACGACAACGGTACAGCTGACCTGCTTCATAAAAGCATCCGACATCATGTGAGGGGCCGGTTATTTATATACTGGCGTGCAGCTCTTCTGGGAAGGTTACTTTTTTGTAACCTCGCTCATCGCTACTCCATGCAGAAATAAGAGAATTGGGTCTGAGTTCTGGTTCTGAACTTTGGTTCAACCGCGAATCGGGAAACAACAAATAAAGGTTTTGAGAAGCCGCCATGGTGTGAGTGAAACAGAAACCCAAATACCGCACAGGAACTTGTCACATGACTCACTTGGCAGTGTAAACCTGCTAAACCATATCCTACAGTCTGATTTAAAAAAAAAAAAAAAAAAAAAAGTGAGATTCTATTACAGGGATTGTTTGTAATCACATACCTTGACCTCATTGGCTGTCTGTATCTCATTCTCTTTCTCCATAGCATGAACTTTCTCTGTAACACACGACACGCATACAAGTATTCAGAAAAGCGAAATAATGTAGAGGCAGATTTCCTCCAAAGCCATTTTAATGGACTTGGTCTTAGCTTTGGTATCAACAGGCCCAATGTAAGAATGAAAGACTGTGCCATTGTGTGCGTACCCTGTGCACTGATTTTAACAAGTTCCTCATTGAGTAAGTCGACATTTTCCTCCAACTGCCTCTTTTTCTGTTCCACATTCTGAAGGTACTCCGTTAGAGACTTAATTTTCGCCTCATGCTGCAAAGACCGAGACGATCAAAACACATGCCTGGAAATTTCCACAATTACACAGAAACTAAACCTAATGCCTAAATAAACATCTGTTCGGCTTTCACTCAGCCCTACGGCTCTCATGTCAGGTACCTGAGAGATGCGGAGCTGGCACGCAGCCAGTTCCTTCTCGTTCTCGTCCATCTTCTTGTTGCTGTCGGCCTGAGCTGCCTCCAGCTGCTTGCTACGCTTCACCAGCGTCTTGACCTCCGACTTCATCTTACTGATGTAAAGCCTGGCCACAGTAAACTCTTCATCAATCACCCCGCTGCCCTCATGCTGCTGAGAAACATAGGGAAGAGACACAGGTACGAGAGGTGGGTCAGGTTAAAAAAAAAAAAAAAAAAAAAAAAAAAAAAAAAAAAAAAAAAAAAAAGCTACAGAGAAGAAATACAAAACTGAGGTCAGCAAGATTGGCAAAAACATTGCCAAAATAAAAAAAAAGAAAAGAAAAGAAAAATAAATAACATTTTGATTTGTTTGAGAAAGTGGAAAAAAGTTTACAAAGTTATGCAAAGCTCCATCCAAGTTGGACAATCTACTGATGTGTTGAAGCCCAGCCATTCTGTGACTTACCTTGATGTCATTGCTACCCACAGCAATTCCGATCTCTGCCAGATCTTTAAGCAATGATGACATCATCTCAGTCACTCTCTTCTTCTGGTGGTTGGTCATTTCCTTTAGCTTCTGCAGCTCAGAGTCTAAAGAGGCTAAAACACTCTGAGGAGAAAAGAAAGAAAAAACTAGAATGAACACTAAGAATAAAAGGAAAAAACAAGAGTCATCAGGGAATGACACATACCCCGGCCTCCAAATGTCAGAAAATATGCATTGCAGAAAAAAAAAAAAAATATCAAAAGGAAGCCTAGGAGAAGATACTGGCAGGTTTGATGAAGAAACGGTTTCCGAGTTCTGGCCTGAAATTGAAATGATTCCAGACGGACGCACTGACGACTGACACATTATATGCTATTTGGATTAAAATTAATAAATGAATAAAATATTAAAAAGCCAACTGTTCTTGTAAGGAAAGATGTGTACTGCTGTAACATGACTAACAGCAGAGCGCAGCACGAGCAGAGCACCACTGATAAGGAAAAAGCGTCTAACGATCGAGTTGCTTTTGGAACGGCGAGACGTTGTCATTATTTTCCTTATGTAACTGCATTCGCCAAGCCAAACGAATATGGCTTTGAACTACAATCTCCCCATAGATGAAGTTTGGTTGTAATAGGTGGTTCCCTTCCTGAGATATGAATTTCTTTTCTTTTTTTTCTTAATAAAACCTGTAGCGTCCCTCCGTTCACCATCTACCGGTGTACGTGTTCTTACAGGAACCCTGTGTTATTCTTTGAAAATTTGATATCTCAAAAAAAGAAAAAGAAAAAAAAACCATAAGAATTTTTTCTGGGAGAGAGTAAAATAGAGAAGAGGCATATAATACTGGGTCACGTGATATGACATCATTGTTAACGACATGTAAAACTGGGTGTTTGGTTCCCTCGTTTTTATTCCCTTCTATAAACAATCTTGACATAAGTAGGATACATGTACGGGGTTTGAGAGTTCCCTAGTAAGATAAATCCTGTGGAGCTCCACCTAAGTCTCCATATTACTTTTTTGTGTCATGAATACAAACTGCTCCATTAACACTCCTTAGCACTCCAAGTGCCATTATATCTCTTAGTGCAGCCCCCCGACTCCCTCACACACCTATTAAGAAAACGTATAAAATAAATGCCTGCACACCGATTTCTGGTTGAGTTCCTCACTGAGGGTCTCGAACTCCTTGGTCTTATCCTCCACCTCCTGGCTCTTCTGGTCATAGTTGACAGCAAGTTCCTCCAGTGCCTGCAGCACTTCCTTCACCTCCTCCTTAGACGCTTCGTTCTCCATTTGCAGACGCATCAGCTCTGCCTGCAGGTTATCATGGTCTCTCCGCGAAGAGGCCAGAAGCTACAGAGCACAGACGTTCATCAGCACAGTGCACACATACAGGTCTGTACACATGGCTCATCCTTCAGGTCGTCCCAGATTTACTTATAGAAAGTTGACGGGGGTGTGAAAAACGCTGTGTAAAACAAAACCCCGCAGAGACTCTCACCTCTTCCTGGTCCAACATCTGCTGCTTGAGTTTCTCAGCCAGCTGAGACTGCTGATTTATCTCATCATCCTAAAGGACAGGACAGAAAAAAAAAAAAAGAGATAGAAACCAGGAAAAGAGAAGAGAGATATACTGAGGTTATGTGAGAATGTATAAAAAGGGAAGCCTTGCAAAATAACCGGCTTTAAAGATTGGACCTTATCATCGAGCTGCTTGTAGAGTTTGGCCAGCTCAGCCTCGCACTTCTCTCTCTCAGTGTCGGTCAGACGCACTCCAGGGATGTTGGGAGTGGAAGCTATCTTGTCATTATTCATGGTGTTATCCAGAGCCAATACCTCAGCGTTGGCTTTCTCTTTATCATATTGCTCATCAATCGGCACAGTCTCGCCTAAAACAACCACACAAACCTTAGAGCCTGACTCAAATAAAGCCAGCTGATACTGTCCGTCTGAAGAAGTGCTTTATCATAACTCGTGTGTATGTGCAGGATTGTACCATTTCTCCAGCGGTTCAGCTCATTTTCCAGCCAGGTAATGGTGTTGCGGAGCGTCTTGTTCTTCTCCTTCTCCCTCTCATATTTCTTCTTCCATTGTTCTGCTGTCAACTCCACATTCACACACACTGTGTTCTTAATGGTCTTGGCCCTGAAGACAGCATAACACACACTATAATTCCCCAAAACATTTTCCTTGAATGATCAACTAGCAAAAAACTCCACAGCAGGAGATGTCAAGTGTTTCAGATTCAAGCACATAAAACACAATGCAATATGGATCAAGGTTAAAAAATTAAAACTTTTTTTTTTTTTTGGTTAACTGCCACCACTGTGGCTCCTGTAACAAATTCCCTGTTGAAGACAATTACCCATGTTTATGTAAATGATTTACCTTTGACAAGCTTTAAAGCATGTGACCGGTGACTGAATTACTGACTAGGGACCAATTTGCATATTTACAGGCTATCATACCAAGGTTCGGACTCTATATCCTGTATATCCTCACCTTTGTCCAAACATTAGTGTAGATTTGGTCTCAGCCTCATTAAAAGAGGAGGGGGAGCAGCAGATGACAATGGTAGTCCTGCAGTTGCCACCCAGAGAGTCCTGAAGAATCCTAGTCATCTTACTGTCTCTGTACGGAACATACGTCTGACAGAGACATGTGTGTGATACCAAAAGAATGGTATAGATTAACATTATGCACAGGTTACACTGGATATCAAATCTTACAACACTGATCATTTCAATACTTGATTCTAATTGGTCAACTGTGGCATTTAATGGTCTGGCAATGGTCTGCCAAGTATAACAGACCACTGCTGTAAGCAGAACAGGAAATGCACTCGGAGACTGCAGACCTCCACCAAGGTAGTGTAATCTCATCTTTACATGGGTTATAGTGGCAGGCGATGTAGAATTACGGTGCCCCTTGTGGCCTGTTTCATAATTATTTTTGATCTCTGTACTGTTTCTCCCGGCGAATTCTGGGTGATTTCCACCCTTTACTGCGCAGTGTTAAAAAATCCTTCATAACTCAGCTCACTGGATCTCGATTTATCGTGCTCATATAGACTGACACTCATCACCGCCCCCTTGGTGGCGGTAATAGAGTAAGGTGCTGCAATACCCTGTTACAGTACATCCTGATCCCCTTGGTGGAGTTCATTTTGCAATTATAACCTTCCTGCTTTTCATTACCCCCAAATACATAATAATATTGCTGCTATTATATAATTCATAACACAAAACTGTACTAAACATACCGATCCTTCAGCCAGTGCAGAAATGACATTTCCCAGGGAGGAGAGGGACTTGTTAATGTTTTTGGCTTCATCCAACACAGCTCCTTCAGCTCCAGTTTTACTGACCTACACACACGCGCATATACACACACACACACACACACACACACACACACACCTGAATAACCATAATATGGAATGGAGAAAGCAGGCTGGAAAGAACCACCAGCAATTATAAAGTAAATCAAAACTGAAATGGTGCCAAGGTTTACCTTCTCACTTCCAGCCAGATCAACCAGATACAGCTTCCCACTCAGTTTCTGCTCCGTCTGCGTGTTTTCCTGCTTCACGTTTATCAGGAAGATACTGTGACTCCTAGAGCTGTGCTCATTCATGTCTGACAAACACACACAAGGGAGAACATACAAGCCGTTACTTCCATATTTTGGATTCTCCTGTGCCATAAATATACTGGGGATTATTACATAACCAGGAACAACTTGGGGCTTTTTTCTTAGTTCAGCTCAACATTAGTCACAGCCAAATCAGACCAACAGCAAGCCTTCTAGTGGCAGAACATCAACAGGGAATAGCTTCCACATGCTTCCTCTATGATGCATACATCATTATTCGGCTTTGTTTGGGAAAAATCACTCACGTAACATGGATGGTCCGTCGGCCAAACCCGGGCAATGCCAGGAAGAAATGCAGGGCTGTTGACAGCAGTGGTTCTTAACACATTCCTTGGTACTCACAACGCTCCAGTAATCACAGTAAATTCAGTATATTATGGAACATCCGGACTAAGACGCCAATCAGAATGTTAAGATTTACAAGATAACTAATATTTCCTGGGTAATTTCCTCAAGAGTGCACACAAACACTTTTTTTCACTGAAAGTTTTCCAAAAGCACAGCCAGGAAAACAGAATCTGTACACCAAGACAATAGGTGTACCACACTACCACATCTACCATACAGGTGCACTTTGGAGGTATATAACTGTGGCCATACACACGATTCCTTAGCACAGCAATAACATTGTCCTGCTAGTGTATGTAGAATTTGTTCGAGTGAATCAGATATAACAATGCTGCTGAGCTTTTAAAACTAAACAGTCCACGGCAGAACATCCAGTTTACAGAGTTTAAAAGAACTGATCATTGACAGAGGGCCAGAGGACTTAAACTGCCCCTAATACAAAAGGTTTAAGGTGAGAAGTACAGCGTACACTTCTGCTCACGCCGCCATCTTGAAATTCACTGATACCAATTCTATGAAAAATAAATTATCAGGTCAGTGGTGATCCTATGACCTGCAGTGGTCTTTCATGGGTAAATAGCATGAGATGTGGTAAATGTAAGTGTTAATGTATTTGATATACTAGCAACTCGGCATATTGGTGGAATAAAAAAAAAAAAAAAAGTGCTTGGGCATACTTGTCACAGCCACATGTCTATTGGATTTGCCCTCATCAATGGTGTCCATCACCTCCTCTGGGCTGCAAACAAAGCGCTCGGTGCAACCCTGCACACACATACAGAGGAGGGTGAGGGGATTTGTGGACACACACAGAGAGAAAGAGAGAGAGAGAGAGAGAATTATCCATATTTACTCCTAGACGCAAACAATCCAGTTTTCTTCTTCAACAGTGCTCATGCTTCATATTTACCTTGACATATGGGACCCTGTTCTTGTCTTCATGCACAGATAGATTAGTCTTGGACACTGCAAGAGGATTTTTGAAATTAATCTATACAGTAGATAAAATATATACAATAAGATATTATCCGATAATACATTTCTACCATGTGACTTCTTACTGCAAATGACCTTTAAATGAGCTCGACGGTGTGCTACTGTACTACAGCAGCTAACATCAATCTCACACTTACCATCCAGCAAGTCTCTGATTTTATCCAGATAGATTTCAAAATAGGAGACCTGGCAACAAGACCAAGAGTTAAACACTACCACTGATCTCGTATTTGAGTGATTACATTTGGTTATATTTTATCAAAGTGCATCTGAGTGCATCAGGAGCTGCTGCTGCTGCTGCTGCTGTGTGGTTCTTCTCACTTACCTTGATATGGAATTCCAGGTTTTCATCCATGGAGTAAATGTAGTTAAATATGTCCTGTACAATACGTGGAATGATTCCCATTCCATCTGGGTCGTGCAGAACACCCTGCAAAAATTACAGAACACGTGTACCTTACGTGTAAATGAGTATCATGCATTAAAAAATGTGTCAAGCTCCATGGCTTCAAGAGCTTACCTCCATAGTATGCGTTTTGCCAGATGAAGTCTGTCCATAGGCAAATATTGTACCATTATAACCCTCAAGCACATCTGTAAGTGGGAAGAAAAATATCACATTTAATGTATGAAACTTGGTACCAAATGTTCATGAAGCTCTGTGAGCAAGTCCATTCCTAGCTCTGCATCCTCACACATTGCTCACCTTTAACAATCTTCTGAGCGCAGGCATTGTACACCTGCTCCTGGGTAGTGCTGGACTGGAAAACACGGTCAAACATGTACGGCTTTCCCTGAACAACACAAGAAAAGAAGGTTCTGAATATTTCTGCATCTTTCGCCCTGTTTATCTTCACTGGATTCCATATAAAAGATCATTTGTGTTAAAAGACACGATATAAAGACTCTCTTTATTCCACCACACTATGTGCAAAAGCAACGGTAGCGGGCTGGAAATAAATCGTATCTTTGGCTAATCAGCTGACTGCAGTCATGAGACATGGCCAGCACAGTAAAACACGGGCACGCTAACTGTTGAACGGCCTGTGTGGTGCCACGGTCCCGAGAAATCTGTGATAGAACAAGGCTGTGATTAAACAAACATTGTTCATTATCAGAGAAACAAACCTGTTACATGACCACAGCGTGTGTTTTAATCTGGTTATTCCCATTTAATACAAAATGGCTCAAAATAATCCAACAAAACATCCATGCAATGACAAAACAGCAACATTTCTAAGTATAATGTGGTTTAAAAAAGCTTCATTGCGTGAATCGGGTTTAAAAAAAATTACAACCATTATAGTGCTAATGCTAATAATAATACTAATTAGAACTGTGAGTAAACCAACTACAAAGTCCCCCGCCTGTAACATGAATAAACTGTTGGATTATCTCCCCTTCAAAACATCAGCCCCAGATTATTTTACTTCATGCACATCTTCAGATGATACACTACATCTGTATCAAATTTCATTAAAATCCATCAAGTGGTTTTGGCAGAGTTCAGCTTACAATCTTGAGGACGGACAGACAAGGTGATTCCTACATACCTCCAAAGCCTTGTTTGGTATTGTAGTAGAAGTAGAAGAAGAAGAAGAGGCCAAAATCTTAATCCGGGATGTTAAAACGATTTTCAACAGCAGTCAGCTACATTACTTACTTTTCTGCCACCATCAGGTCAGAGGAAAACCACCTGTATTTGCCAGTAGGCCAATTTTTCATAAAGTTTAGAGATGGAATGCCTAAACACGAACAGCACCACTATTCATCACCTCGTCTATTTAACTAACCCTGCGTAACTTAAAGGGTACCTTTGGTGAATTAGTGTTACTAGCTATTCAAAACAATTACACATAACATCAACAGTCCCATCCGGCAACACCAATACATTCCCGTTCTCAAAATGTGCGCGTGCCTTGCAACTTTAGGCATGCTCAGAGACATGTTGCCTCTCTGATTGACTGTTTTAACCTGGAAGTGAAGCAAACTGGTTGGATTGGTTACTTCACTGACCCCTTGCATCATAACACATTATAAGCCAGCGCTGAGCTGCACAAAGAACAAGCGGAAAACATGTCTCTTGTTCCTAAACCAACTGCTGACAGGAAAGCCGAGTTGGCAAAACGTTAGCTGAATAGGCCATGTTGGATTTGCCGTCACACACATCTCCGGCATCATTCTCGTCCTCAGAGTCACTAGAATGTAACATCTCACTGTCTCCACAGGATACGTCAACCCCCACGACAATGTGTTGACGTCACTTCCGAGGAACTGCTAAACCTTTTTTGCAGTTCAGCCCTGATAGTAATGCACAGGATAAAATTACCAGTTTTGTGCTTTTTATGGACATTTATATTAAAATAATGATCTGAAATGCGTAAACATACTACATATGCACAGACTATGCTGTACGGATGACCAATACATGTACTCCAAGCCTGTATTACCACTGTTCATACCCACACTACTGGGCTCTTGAGCAACGTCATTAACTCTATCAGCTCGATCTATCCATGTTTGCTGAAGGGTCACACTTCTCAATCTCTAAGACAATTCATATAAGGGAGGAAGTGAAGATGGCAGATATTCAGAGTTCTGGATTCAGAGCTGCCTGGTTTACTCATTTAATCCTTTTACTGATACTGCAACGTTCCAGCTGGTCCAACCATGCAAGGAAAGCCAGAGAAAGTGGATCTATGACCGGATAAACCAAGATAAACACATCACAAGCCTTTAAAACGAGAGGGCTCTGGACTTTTAAATGACGCTACCAAAGAACACAACAGCGTTTCTGTAACGAGTTTGCATGTTCTCCACGTACTCGCGTGGGTTTCCTCCGGGTAATCCAGTTTCCTACAACATGCACAATAGGGTAACTGGCTATTCCAAATTGCCCCAAGGTGCGAGTGTAAAGGGTTGTGTGCGTGTCGCCCTGCGATGATCGGGCACCCACCTTCGCCCGGTGTTGGCTGAGATAGGCTCCAGCCTCCGCGCCACGCTAGTAGGATTAAGCAGTTTGGCAAATGAGTGAGTGGGAATTCGAAAGGGTTTTCCAATGCTATGTGCTAAACTCATCAGCTCAGCCCTGCCTGAACAGACTCCAGCACAAAACAGTTCAATAGTTTCAAACTTTCACCAAAAACATCTGTGGCGTACAAGATATAAAAGACTAAATTAGAGCAGTAGCAGCTTATCTACCTAAAACAAAAGGCTCACACTGCTGCAAAGCAGGAAAATGATTCATGACAGCAGCCGCATTTCAATGCAAATATATGTGTATGACATGCACAGTCGAGAGAAAGTACGCTGCTGTGATGGTCCTGAACTGTTCGAACCAAACTTGCCAAATTGCTTGACTTTGGAAGAACACTTCGAGCTATGTGTATAATACAAGAACAAAATATACTTTAACATTCTGACCTGCTCTACAGAGCCTACACGCTTTAAAAACAGACCTGTGCAGAACATACTGTAATATGCAAACTGTGCAAACGAGGAATTACTGCAAAGACTGAAAGCATCAGCAGTCTTTCTGCTCATTTAAAGCCTCGCCAGGTGAGAGAATACAGAGAAAATGCAGATGTCGGCCTACTAGGAAGCTCAGGAGAAAATAATTCACTATCAGGAGAGCACGAGATCCAATCTGATGACTGCAGGGGACAACAAAACTAGCCAGGCTCTCTGGGTGAGAGGAATGTCACGCCAACTGTGTGTCTGTGAGCTCAAATATGGGGAAGACGCAGATACCCAGTGATGCAGAATAAGCGATACAGACTGGAATCATATGTCTCTGAGGAAGCGCACGTTAGTCTTCACCCTCCCTGATTGGTAGATTTCATGTGATAGGGGAAGGTTGGTTGATGGGTATGAGGTAGCCAAGATAAAATGGTACCGTTGTCTTTATCTAAATAAATAAATTAAATGGTTAAAAAAAAAAAAGAAGAAGAAGAAATCTGGGAATAAGTCAAATAAAAAGTCAGCTGAGATAGATGCTTCTGAATGTGCTGGAAGGAAGGACAATAAAGCTTTTACTTTTTTTATTTTGTTTTCATAAGATTGTGGATAAATAGCTGGTCTTTTTTCTTTATTCATAAGGTACACAGATTTCATCATTTTCAATCCAAAGAACACACTGTAACCTTGGTGTTTTGATTTGAGAAAATGATTTTACAAACTTCATTTTATTAAAAGTGGTTTTAATTTGACAGTAAGAAGCTTTTATTATAGAAATGTACAGACCGCTAAGATTATTAAACCAAGATAATCTGAACTGGTCAGAATCAGCATCGGCAGGTCAGGGGTGCAAATAAAATTAGTGATCGGTATTGGGGCGGTACAGTGGCCAGTACATCTGTCTCACAGCAAGAAGGTCCTGGGTTAGATTTCTGTCGTTTCTGTGTGGAGTTGCATGTTCTCCCCGAGCTTGTGCGGGTTTCCTCTGGGTACTCTGGTTTCCTCACACTGTCCAAAGACATGCACATTAGGCTAACGGCCTGCTCCAAATTGCCTGTAGGTGTGAATGGTGACGTGTGTGTGTTGGCCCTGTGATGATTTGGCGAGCATTTCAGGGTGTACCACGCCTTCACCCTGTGCTGAGATGAGCTTCAGCCTCCCTGCAACTATAATAGAATTAAGCTGTTCAACAAATGAGTGAGTGAGTGAGAGGTATTGGCTGTAAAAGTACTTTATAAAATAGAGTGATGCTTTGGTCACATGAAGATCTCATATTTATATACAAATTTCCTGCCAATTCCGATCCAACTGTGGAACAGGTCTGACCGTATGTTTCTACTGCACGACTGTCATGTTGAATGAGGATTGGACTGGATTTCAGGATTGGAACTGATGACCCCTTGTCTACAATTTAGCTTGAACAGTGATTTTTGTTTTTCCTCATTAAGCTGGCAGAATTATAACAGGAAAGATCCTGGTCCATCAGTTATGCCAGCCATGGTAATAAAACAAACAAACAAATAAATAAATAAATATCTGGCGAAAGCGTGGCATTAAAAACCTGCAGGTAACTCCAGTAGCATACACCACAGTACCTTTATGCCCTTGATAACCTCAAACATCACGTTTAGGATCTTCATTATTAGAGGACAGTGTTTAATTAAATGTCAGGTGATCTTGTATTGTAACGTGTAATAGGGTTATATAACAGCTGTGCATTGTTATCACTGTTCCAGTAATAAAAAAAATGATCATGATTACAACTCTCTGCACGTTCTTGTTGTACAGTAGTGCTAAAACCTGTGTGATAAATATACAGAATAAAATCCATCAAATTACATGACGTGTTCATAACATTCACTTTGTAGTCATGATTTATCATCACTGGTGAGTACAAGTAATCACGCCCATCAGATCACAGAATAAAGCGGACATGAACGTGTCAGCTCTGGGCATGTCACACTGGGTTATCGCATGCAAAAATATCTCCAACCTTTTCCCTAAATGCTTCCTCACTTGTAATGATTACTTCCCCAGTCCTCCATTTAACTTCATATGTTTAACGTTTAATATCTGGCCACAGAATGACTCGTCTCATTACAGCACACGCCACACTGGAAGGCATAAATGAAACTACTGATGCTGAAACAATGTCCAAGTAATATCACGAAAAAAACGGTCACAGCAACTAGTACTTTTTCCTCATGGTAATCTTGATTCAAACCTCACAGCGGACCATTTGCATGTTCCCTCTGTGTTTGTGTGGGTTTCTTTACCTCCCACAGTCCAAAAACATGCACGTTAAGCCAACTGACTATTTGAAATTGTACACTGGTGTCGATGTTAGTTTGAATGGATTTTTGCCTCTGTGTTAGCCCTGCAACAGACTCGCAACTGCCCAGTTTGTACCCCACCTCTCGCGCAATGTCAGCTGGCACTGGCTCCAGACCTCAGCCGACACTGGGCGAAGGCAGGTTGCACCCTGAACTGCTCATCAAACAATCGCAGGGCCAAAACACACAACCATTCACACACACACACCTAAGGGAAATCTGGAACAGCCGATTAGCCTAATGGGCATGTTTTTGGACTGTTGGAGGAAACTAGGGTACTAGAAACTAAAAAGCATGAGCCTGGGACTCGAACCCAGGACCTTCTGGCTGTGAGGCGGACATGCTAGTCACTGTGCCGCCCGAATCAGTTTGTTCATTTATAAATAATGAATACATTTAAACCATTACTGAATGTGATGTGAACCTCCCGAATGCCTCCCTGGTGTGGTGTTTCGGGCATGTCCAACCGGCAACAGACCTCGGGGCTGACCCAGAACACACTGGTGGGACTACGTCTCTCGGCTGGTCTGGGAAAGCCTTGGCGTGAGCTGGAGGAAGTGGCTGGGGAGAGGGACGTCCGGACCTCACTGCTTAGGCAGCTACCCCACGACCCGACCCCGGATCAAGCGCAAGATGATGAATGAATGAATGAATGAATGTGATGTCAACAATCCTGCATGTCTTCCTAACGCTTTTAAACCAGCCTTGTTAGCTTTGGAGGTGTTTTTCTAACCATGTGCTGACTTATGAAGGAACGTTTTATCCGTGTAGCGTACCGAGATCTGGTCGAAACGGCACCCATGTCCATAATTTAGTTTCTCCGGGCTATTAAATCAACCTCTACTCATTTCATTCATTCATACTTACAGGACATCTGACAGATGCTGGACACTACCCTCCTTTAAAACCAACCCCTGGGACAACTCTGTATTCCTCCTTACCTTTCTGCAGCACCCACATTTCACTTGATTCTTGTTTGTGTGTGTTTGGATCCAGTGTTAGATCTGTACATCTCTACTATATGGGGGGTGTAAACTTTTGCACATGCAGCACGTGGGGTTTACTGCATAACTGTCAACAAGTAACTCTTGATATTTCAGTTAAAAACATCCTACAGGGAACACATGAAGGTGTTATTTCACTGGACATGAGGCGTAAAATTGGGCTTTTCTTTGTCTATAAGCTATTATGAGATTAAAGTAGGCCTAGTGCTGGATGATGGACAAACCGCAGCTGTGATGCTGTGCCAACTGACTCGGCTAACAATGAATTAGCATTAAACAAGATACCCGTATAAAATACATAAAGATAGATATTTTATCACTGGTGTTTGTTTATTAGTGAACAGAATGTCCATGTTTCCTCTCCGGAGCTGTGCTAATGTCGGCAACAACTTGTTTCCAAGAGCAACCGAATGAATAAAACAAGGCCGGATATGTGGGTGGCTAACAGGACAAATCATCTGCAGCTCGGCTTAAATAACAAGCATCGTGCGTGTTTACACCGAGAACTTAAACAAGCCGAATGTTCTTCCCTCATCGGTAATTCAGTAAAAACACCGAATATCCCCCTGCTTAGCCTTGTCTTTCGACGCAGTCTCTGAAAGGAAGGGCCGAAGGATGATGCTACACATCTGACCGAGCTAGCTAGCACAGCCCTGTTTGCTAAAACAGTCGAGATTAGCTTGATCCTCAGTCCAAAGTTAGCGAGCTTATAAAAGTCATTCATGCACACAACAACTGTCGCCCTTGTTTGCTACCGCGAACGGAGCTAGCGAATTAGCTAACAGCTAGCAATAGGTGTAAATCAGTGTCAGTGATTCTCAAGGTTACAGTAAAGACAAGTTATTATTAATAATAATTAACTCCTGGAAGAGATAAACATCTTGATAGGAAATTTTAGAGCCAAAGCCAGCAAACTGGTGATAGCACTGGTTAAAGACGCTTTGAGACTTGGCAGGCCTACAATGGGCGAGCTTCCGTTTAGCGGTGTAGCTCCTTAGCTTAGCTTAGCTTAGCCTAGCCAGCGGTAGCCGAGGGCAGACTCGAGCTAGCTGCTTAGCAAGAACACACCGCGACATTTCTGCGAACTTACCCCGATCACCACATTTTCCTCTCCTTGGAATTTCGGGATATATTTGTCCCCTCTTTCCACCTCGGACTTGTTTAGTGGCCTAAAGCGGCACATCACTTTGATGGTGCACTCCGCCGGGTCCGCCATCTTTCCCCCAGAGCTGATGGGGTGTCACAACACTGCCGAGATCCTGCTCCAGGAGGAGGCCGCGCCCCGCCACGCTCTGTGCGATTTCACAACACACACGTTTATTCACTCAGACTGTCCCCGAATATTTGTAAAATAAATGTGTTGCGATATTGATTTCCGTCCTACTGCCCCGCTAATCCCGAAGCCATCGCGGGGTGTGTACCTGAGACAAGCACGCAAAGCTCGGACCCTCCCGCTTCAGCTCTCGGCGGTGGAGCTCGGATGCTCGGTGACGTCACCGCTGTGTCCCGAGAGGGGGCGGTTGTTGCGTCTCATAACAACAATCACGAAAGCAAATAATATCACCCGTCCATTACAGCTACGATTAACTTACTGTCCACTCGGTTCAGACAGAGAACGGAGGGAAATCCTGCCTGCCACGTCAGGTCATATTTATGATCCCACTGGCTGTCACTAGTTTAAATTGCTAGCCTGGTTAGTTACCCGCAAACTAGCCATGACCTCATCATCACTGTGGAATCAGGCCTGGCAACACCACCCTGTAAGGGCTGGGTGCACAGACACATGTGTCAGTGAGAGGGCCAAATGCACATACCAAAATTACAAGCACTGTATTTTTCACTCATTTGCTAAACCGAACCACTGGGGCCGCGGGGAGGCTGGTGCCTATCTCGGCCGACACTGGGCAAAGGTTGGGTACACCCTGGACAGCTCACCAGACCATCGCGGGGCAAGCATTCACACTCACATCCACACCACTGGGCAATGTGGAACAGCCTATTAGCTTAATGTGCATCTCTCCGGACTGCTGGAGGAAACTGGAGTACCTGGAGGAAACCCGTTGCAAGCATGTGGAGAGCATGCAGACTAAGCTGCTTAGCAAGAACACATCCCGACATTTCCGTGAGCTTACCCCGATCACCACATTTTCCTCTCCTTGGAATTTTGGGATTTATTTTGCAAGTACTGTATTTTTTACTTATTTGCTGAACCACTTAATCCTCCCACTGGGGCCGCGGGGAGGCTGGTGCCTATCTCGGCCGAGACTGGGCAAAGGTTGGGTACACCCTGGACAGCTCACCAGACCATCGCAGGAAAAGCATTCATACTCACATCCACACCTATGGGCAATGTGGAACAGCCTATTAGCTTAATGTGCATCTCTCCAGACTGCCAGAGGAAACTGGAGTACCTGGAGGAAACCCGTCGCAAGCATGGGGAGAGCATGCAGACTCCACACAGAAACGCCCGAGCCTGGGAATCGAACCCAGGCTGCATTCTTTGTGGTTGATCTATAATATGAATTGGAGATCTTACAGCTTTATTTAGAAATGAGATCCACCTGTTTACATGCCATGCACATTAGGCAGCTGAAGGCATATTTTCATTAACTGCGTTCTGTTGGTTAGGGTTACAGTGGATAAAGGGCCTGTCCTGGGAACACTGGGTGTGAGGTGGAGACCATTGTTGCCAGTTCTTTAAACAGAAAACGTAGCTAAAGCATGTTACCCAAAAAAAAAATGCTTTTGAAGCTGCTAGATGATGTCATCAGCTAATTTGCAAATAAATGTATTTATCATGAGCAATGGTTCATCAAGTTACAAATGATGGTGTATTTCCTTCCACAGTCAAAAAACATGTACTTAAGGCTAATTGGCTGCTCCAGATTGCTCTTAGCTGTGTGTGTGTGTGTGTGTGTTGGTTCAGAGTGTTCACCCAGTGTTGGCTGTGATAGGCTCCAGCCTCCACACGACCCTATTAGGACTAAGCGATTTGACAAATCAGTGATGATGCGCAATGATAAATCAAGTTACAAATGAGGATGCATGAAGAAAGAAGAATCTCAATTAGAATAAGCATATAATAAAACAGGGTGGTACGGTGGCATAGTGGTTAACACGTCCACCTCACAGCAAGAAGGTCCTAGGTTCGGGTCCCAAGCCAGGGCATTTCTGTATGGAGTTTGCATGTTCTCCCCGTTCTTGCGTGGGTTTTCTTGCCATACTCCGGATTCCACTCACAGTCCAAAAACATGCACATTAGGCTAATTGGCTGTTCCCAATTGCCCCTAGGTGTGAGAGTGAGTTTGAATGGTTGTGTGGATTGGCCCTGTGATGGGCTGGCAAACTGTTCAGGGTGTACCCCGCCCTCACCCAGTGTCAACTGAGATAAGCTCCAACCCGGGACCCTAGTAGGAATAAGCAACTCAGCAAATTTGTGAGAGAGTGATATAATAAAATTAAAACATAATACATTGCATTCGTTTCTTAAATGATTTATTTAAGAAATAAAAAATATTTATAATTGGTGATGGCACCAAACCTTCACCCATTTAACAGAACACTATATTTAAAATAAATAGTATATTTTCTATAAAGAATGCAGGGGGGAAATGAGCACTTTCAGCAGCTACATTTATATGAACCCTAATAATCCACTAATAAAAATTCAAGCTTGTTTAAAATCATATTTATTCATGGAAGCAGCTTGGATGGAATGAAAGACCACATTCCAAATGACATTTTAACTGGAGTGAAGGAGGTAGTGTATACATTTGATAATCTGATTCTGCACACTGCGATGGCCTGGCGAGCTGTCCAGGGTGTACTCTGGCTGAGGTGGGCGCCAGCCTCTCCGCAACCCTAATTAGGATTAAGCGGTTCAGAAAATGAATGAATGAATGAATGATTCTGCACATGAGCAGTATGCCCCCACAAAATAATGGCATCATGTACTTTTAACAATGTGGTAATTACAACTTTTTTTACAGAGCAAAGTAACAGTTGAACTACATGTCCACAGGTCGTGTGGTAGGGTATGGGGTTTTCTGGAAGGTGTAGCTGGTCTATCCTTTCAGAGTAGCTCCTTTACCTGTCACTTAGCTCTCACCTATAGCTTCTAGAAGTTGTAGCATATGCAGCGGTTCACACATCGGCGACAGCTTCGACCGACTGGCTAAACCAGATGAGGTCAGATGACAGGTCTCAAATTGTTAGTGAGAGAGAGCTTTGCTCATTCAGTATGCGAAGATTGCTTTAGTGGATCAGGTTGAGGAATTCATTAAGATCCAACGGCTGTGAAGGTGATACAGCAACGCATTGTGGAGTACATAGGGTGTGTCAAAGTGCAAAGGACACCACAGCTATCCAGTGCAGCTGAGGAAGCCTCCAGGGCATAACGATTCTTTGTGCCACTGGACTTTGGCTTCCGATGCTGAAAGAGTAGGATTGTCTTTGAGTGAGTATTTAATATTGTTAAGATTGTGCACTAATTCTTCTACAGCGATGGCGGAGAGGCAAAGCAACAGGTGGAAGAACACAAACGTGTACATAGGTGGTCCATGGACAACAGGCCATTTATTTCTGAACTCTCGGGCAGCAGAGGACTGCCAGCAAAAGGACAACTGTGCAGTCTTTTTCAGGACAGTACTGCTCACCCTAGAAAGCACTTCTCACCCTAGGGCCTGGAATAGGTGGCCTAAAATGTCCCTGTTCCACTTGAATCTGGCCAATTTACTACAATTGTCAGGTCATCCATCATTACGGTTAATGCCACCCTAGCAGAAAGAAACTCCATATAGGACTATGGTACATTTCTGGATGGAGAGCGTACATCAAAAACCCACAAGAGAACAGCCTTAGTGGCCAAAGAGCTTTCATGTTTCAACACTGACGTCGCAGCTCTGAGTAAAACTCAGCTAGCGCATGCAGGCTTGTTCACAGAGCTTGCCAGCGAGTACACATTCTTCTGGAAAGAGAAGGCCCTGGTTGAATAAAGGACTCTTAGCATTAATTTGGTCTCAAGACAACCCTGTTGAAAAACCTTCCCAACTTGCCTATAGGGGTCAAGAATGAAGTTGCTCTTACCCCTCACTCACAAACGATATGTCACTACTCCCTACTGCCTAGAAGATCCTTAAACACATTATGCTCAACAGACTGTTGTCGTCAGTATCAGAAGACAATCTTCCAGAGTCCCAGTATGTCCCATCCCAAACAAAACACAGTCAATATCTTCATGTTATGCAAGTGCAAGAGAAGTGCCTAGAGCTAAATATGAGTCTCTATGTTGTCTTCATAGATCTGACCAAAACCAAGGCATTTGATACAGTTAACAGAGATGCACTGTGGGTCATCCTCAGAAATCTGGGCTGCTGGTAAAAGTTCAACAAACTGATCCAGCTGTTTTACAATGACATGACAGGAGAAGTCTGTCAGATGGAAAGCCTTCTGAGCAGTTTATTAATGCTCTGAAACAAGGATGCATCCTTGCTTCCATGCCCTTCAACTGGTTCTTCATTCAAGTGTTGCTACATAAAGTCGGAGACCTGGACCTTGGCGTTACATGACTGCCTAGGCAACTTAGTGTTTGTCCTTACCAGACTCACTGGGAGAATCAAGACAGGCCCCTCACTAAAGAACATTTTGCTGATAACAGTGGTCTTATACCCCATCAAGAGAGCCACTTACAGACCATTGGTGAAAGGTGTTCAGTCTGACAATCAGCCTCAGAGAGACAGAGTACTGGAAGCCTTAGAGAGCAGGCCGTAAAGCACCACAACCTGTTGAGTCGGCCGCATTGAGTGTGTCACCTCAGAGCCCATCCCACCTGTACTGGATGCGGCGCTACTCCAGTCTATGATGGACGTGCTTAAACAGGACATATTCCGGAAAACTGACGCTCTGTCTTCCAGCCTTCGTACGGAAATAGCGTTCGTGAGGCAGTAGCTAAAGAACTCGATTGAACCACTCGAGTGTAAAGTTAATGCTCACGAGGTGACCGTAAGAGAGCTTGAACAATCGGTTACGGACAATAGCGCTCGGCTTGCTGAGCTCGAAAATACAGTTGGCTCGCTAACAGCACAGGTTAAGCGCCTGGATGGGCAGTGTGAGGATTTGGAGGCGAGGTCCTGGATGAACAATATACGGCTGCTTGGTGTTCCAGAGGGTCTGGAGGGACCCAGGCCTACTGAGTTTGTTGCTCAGCTACTTC
>JAQMYF010000021.1:34185723-34209632 GCA_030014195.1 Neosilurus mollespiculum
AAAAAAAAAAAAAAAATATATATATATATATATATATAAATATAACAAACAAACAAACAAACAAACAAACAAACAAAAATAAAATAATAATAATAATAATAATTTAAAAAAAAAACTTTAAAAAATTATAATAAATAATCCCGAGTTATGCACCTCGGGTTTAGTGGTTGTTGCTGAATTGAACTGTCCCACTTGATGTTTTTCTCAGGGGTAACATCCACCTCACATGCATAATTGTTAATTTAGCTTAAAACAAATCTAGGTACAGTAAACTGTGTATAATGTTAAAAATACACCAGCAGAAAATACAATACGGTCTCTTATGACACTGTGGTGCTTGATTTATTACAGCCTCCAGAGATGCGAAGCTTAGAACACAAGTTCATGACAGAACGTGCACAGAGTGCATTTACAGAGACCCCTCAATTTTGACTTTACTCCACCCGAAACATGCAATTCCATTCACCACACGCAAGGCACAGGCACGAGGAGAATCAGCAGAGGATGAAAATTGCACAGCTGTGTGCTTAAGAGCATCAAGCCCAGCGAGTAATGTTTTTTTTTTCTTTCTTTCAACATTTAGTTACCCATGCTCCATCTCAAAAACATTAGATTTGTAAAGTAAGTGAAGGGAGGGTAGTGAAATGGGTGTGGGTGTGTGTGTGTGTGTGTGTGTTTACAGTGGATTTTTATATAACAATATTCCCATAGATACAACAATAATGACATTCAATAACAATGTTCCCTCACAATGATAAACCTTAAAGTAGGTGCTTAACGCCGATGGACAGACGGCTTCCAAACACCGTGCGTATCTGCAACACGAACAACCTCACACAAACTTGCTTCCACATTCGCGAGCTGTCCTGTTACTGATGGATTCACTAACTGCCCTTCTGCCTAATTAACATCCTTATTAGGTCCAAATGCTTGCCAACTCACGCTGTATGTGAATGAGCTGCTTTGGCATCTTGAAATCGCCAGGGTACAGCGATTCGTAGTAGGAGATGTTGCCCTCTGCTTCGGGCACGGGAATCACCATGTTGTCCCTCTTCTCCCCGTATACCTGCTGTGCCGAGATGGCCCGCTGGAGATGGTGCTCCTGCAACAAAGCACACACAGGGCTCAGGACAAACAGTTTCTACGTGCTGTTTAGACTGACAAAACAACTACAACAACAATCTCACACTACAAAATTATGCTCTGCACACATTTTTTCCCATAATGACCCTGTAAAACATTATGCTGAGACTTTGGTTAGTTCTGTATTATGTAATATATAAATTAGTGTACTGTAATATTCTGTATTGAAAAATGTTCACAAACAGTGCTTCAATATTTTTAAACCAGCTGTTACAACTGAGAGAGATGCTAATTGATTTTGGCCAATGATTCATACAAATCAGGAACACAATGTCAGTCATTCATCTAAACCGTGTAAAGATTAATTGAAAAGGAAACAGCAATCTGGAAGTCTTCAAATGGACTAGCCAAGCCTCCAGATCTTAATCCAATCAAACTCACACCGGATTTAAAGTCACTCACAAACTGATGGTACAAAGCTTTCCTTCAAAGACAGTCATCAGGAACAGTAACAAGCAATTTTCCATGCAATACACTAAAACTTTAGGTTAAAATAGACGTCATGACACCTTGCTTATACTTTGCTCGTGGAGCTCTGTTGCCTCGATCATGGCTAACATACATAAACACCTATAAAAATCTTGATTTAGTTTGCTTTTTTATGTTCCTGTGCAGTATACAGTAATGCACAATTATTCACTGTACATACACGCAGACATCCCCATTTAGCTGTTCCTACATCTCCCGGTTCCAGTACGCAAAACATTATAATTAATGGAAAGACTCGTGAGAAACCAATCATTATAACTATAGCCTTTAATTGTAAAAAGTTACGTGTTGTTTCCACAGTTCTGCCAAAGAAACTTTTCTTTTTGTCTCCTCCTTTTATTACCACCAAGTTACAGATAATCAGTTCTGTTTAATTTACCCGACTGCTCCAATACTAATCCAACATGCAGTTTTCTTATTAGTGTACACCAGTGATTCATAGATTCACAAATTTCTCCAACAGCCAGCTAAGAACCTGGCATTTAACCCTATTTCAAAAATGACAACCATAAAATCTCCTTCTCTCAGTGTGCATCCTCCAGTGTGGCTCTTATTGAGATGTATGTGGTTGTAGAGATGCTGATTTTGCACATGTACACTAGGGCTCAGCAATATCTCAAATTATCATATCATGACCATTTACATTGACAAATCACTGAACATCCTGAGTATTGAGATTTTCCAAAAATAACCTTTCCTTACGAAATAGAGAATAGTTTTAGGTCATAACACCTGGCCATACCTTTAGAGATTGCCATGATTCTCATCAATCTAACAGTAGGGCAATTCCATGAAAAATGTTTCTCGGGGGGCTAATTTTTTCCCCCTTACAGCTTCCCGTTGTTTGCCAAATAGTTGTTTTTTAGTTTACATATTCCCATTTGTTGCCAAAAGGACTATTTTTACTGTTTAGATAGTTTTTCCATTTGTTTCTAAAAGATTTCTTTTTGTATTGTTTATTTTACAGTTTTCACGTTTTGCTATACATTTATAGTTACTATACATTTTAGTTTATTCAAATTTCTTTACAATGATTAACACCAGGATCAAGAATGCAGTCAACAGATTTTTGTTTACAGATGTTGTAAAAACATCAGGTTTTTATTAATTTATTTATCTGGTAAAGTTGTAAGTTTGTACGGTCTTAAGTTTTTGTTGCAGATTCTCTGAAAATATTATCCAGTGAACATAAATTAATCTTTGTTGCCTTTTTGTTGTTAAAAAAGTGTCAACATTAATTTACATTACAACAGTTACGAATTATGTTGCGTCAGTTCCACTACGTTTCAAATTATTAAACACTGAATTAAAGGAATAAAGATCTTATTCTTTACTTAGAAAATGTAAATTACAAGACTACAAAATACCATTACAAGTCATAGTATGCAACTCAAACATTCAGAGAGATATGGCCTGTACATAGCCAATACAAGTGAATTTTTATCATTACGTCAGTTACACGATCTATTTTTAGGAACAGGTACTTGTTGACTTTGAACAAAAGCAAAGTCTTTCTGGTGTAACTCAAGCACAGTAAATATATCTCAGTCATTGGGTCAAACGAGCGATTCCTAAAAATTGAATGACAAACACTGAATGATTTTAATTTCTCTCTGAATATTATGTCAGTTACTGTGGAATTTCCCAGTGTAAAATTGTATATAGGGAAATTACACCATAACTGACATGTCATTTGCACAAAAGATAATGTCCAAGGATATTTATTTTTCAGTGTTGACGAGGAGCAGTATTTACCTTGGAAGTTTTGGCATTGGTCCTTTAGGAAAATAACTTTGGGAACACCCAAGACATGTTATAAGCAAGTAAAAGATGACTACATCTTCAGTGCTTTCAATGCTCAGTAACCATGTAACAGTCCAATACACCTGATTACTAGGTACTTACATATTTCACTGTTTATTCACTTTAAAATAAAATACACCTGTTGGGGAGACGGTGCAATGAGACCCTGCAGTCCACCACTGGTCAATACAAATATAAAATAGGGGCTTAACAGTCTGTCTGCCTCTCTCCTTCTCTCTCTCTCACACACACAAAACTCCTGCACATAAACAAATAACTAGCACCGACCATGGTTATAGTACCTTTGGCACAGCGCTTTAAAGCTAAAGATTCAATACCTACACAGCTGTCTCTGGTCTGACAACGGCAGGATGAACATATTCATCCCTGCACTCCGGCAAATCTGTTGGGCTTTTCACACTCAAGCCTCCTCATCAAGACGAAGCTTATCCCCAGTTTCCGTGGTGAGAAGTGACAAGTAATTCAACTCCAGGATGGCAGGTTACCTTCCCAGTATTTTCCCTGGTACCCATTTATACTGCTAGGTGGACAGAGGCAGACATGTAGTTAAGACCTTCCCCAGGGGTCTTAGGCAAGGGGATTCAAACCCATGACCTCTCTACAAGTTGCTGTTTTGTTCTGCTCTTGCAACCCCCCCCCCCCCTTTTTTTTTCCCCAAGAAAAAAAAAAACATACTTCATATCTTTATAAGAATGACTGTTTCGTAAAACATTACTTTGGTACAATCATTTTTAAATATATAAGATGTGTTCACTATTTATAGCAAATGGTACTGAATTTACTCTTGGGTCGATATCCTGGTCTCCGCTAAACCAGCAATCATCAAGGTACGGTCTGGGACTAATTACAACACTGACAATTACGGCATGTAACAACAAAGTCAGCATATTTAATCTTTTCATTATATTGTGAAGGAATTTATCTCCAGATGTAAAAATAAAGCAAGCAATTTTAATAAATAGGCAGGTAATTTTTACAGATTTAAATCGTGAGATAACAGCTGGATTAACGTTCAGGTGTTCACATAGATGTACCAAAAACAAACAAACAAAAAACTCCAAACAAATAAAACAAAATAAATCCATCCCAAACTAATACTGATCTTTCATCATCCGCCTAATTTATCTGTGCAGCTTTAGGGTGAATTGAGGCTCCTGAAAGAGGGCACTAAGTGTTTACCAAAACAGCCCCAGCTGTCTATTTACTCTGGCTCAGCATTTTGCCTTCGAACCAGGAGAAAGCAGGTCAACTCCAGCTGGAACACTTCCATCACCTATAGCCCAGTCTTCATAATGACAAAGCAGCCCAGTTGTTTCAAAATAAGCATTCAACATATCCGTAATAATTAAATGCTACCTCAAGACAAATGTAGGATACAGGACTGCTGAACATTACAAATTAATATATACTACACAGGATGGTGCAGTCTGATTGGTCAACGCACTCATGATTATTAAACATCACTGAGTGGAAAGTAGAAGTTTGTCCAGACAGTCAGCTGTAGCAGGCTTCATCAGGGTGTATAAAACCTCATTAATTTGTTTTTTTCCCTAGTGTTTCTCTGTAGTAGATACACTAAATCAGCTGTAAGGGGCACAATTTACTTTTCCTGTTTAGCACTGAACTCCATGTACATACCTGTAAAGCACCAGTCTATAAAATCCATAATTACAACACTGCTTGCTTCTGATCACAACCACCAACATGGGCTTTGTGTGTTTATAGATACTTAACACTTTCAGTACAACTTTTAATTTGTTTTCTTTTCTTGCTTGTTAACTCCTATTCATCACCATGTTGGCATTGGGTGATTTCCATTTTGCTAATTATACAGGTCACATGATTGCCTTGTTTTCAACTAACACCCAACTCAATCTAACTAGGGCTACGTGACATCGATAAATTATTGCTGTGATTTGACCTTTCCTAACACCAGGCAACCCAACATCATACTGTGATTTAGCAGCAAGATCAATTTTCCTCTAGAAATGAATAGGTATCTGCAGTGCCTCACACCAAAAATATATCAATGAAGAGTTTGTGAATGTAGAATGACATGTAGGATCATTATATTACAAGCTTAATGTATCAGCAGAGGTAGGAAATAGAGAAGCAGACAGCAGGTCACAGGTAGAAAAAAAAAAACAAAACCTTTATTAATCCAAAACTTTGATAAGCAACAGAAAATACATACAGAAAAATTCTGAATATAAAAGCAAAACGAATACAGGCTGCATTCAACAGCAAAGAAAGAGGGGCGTAAGCATAACACTAACTGCTACACGGGCACCTTGCTTTGAATGCAGAACTAGTTTATGATTTCTCCAATGAGCCCAGATCAAGTACAGGTATGCACACGAGCACATGAGCATGCCCTTGAACCTGAAGATCTAGTCTGAATGTACTGCAAAGGGTGCATTCTCAATCACTTTCTATAGTTCCATATCAGCACCTAAGACCATTTCATGCTAAAAGAGATATAAAAAAAAAAAAAAAAAAAAAAAAAAAAGTAGACAAATAAAGTATATAAAATACACTGATAAACAAAAACAAACAAAATGCTACAAATAACAATACAATTCTATCAGCAGGAACGTTGCATTGTCAAATTATGAAAATTAGAAAAAGAGTTCAATAAGAATTGACCCGATATTAGTCTTTCATGCTGCATTGATTCGTGCTTTCCACGCATGTGCAGTCGCTGGGCGGGCAAAAGAAAAGAAAAAGACAACGGAGCACAACAGCAAAGTCTTGTGAAAAACCCAACAATGAACTCAAAACAAGCTTCCTGATCTATACAACATCGCAGATAAAAACAAGGAAAGTTAGTTGAGTCAAAAACTGAATATCATCTTTCCAGATATTTAGATCTGGCCACTGATATACTACTCGGGACTTCACACACAAGAAAGTCTACAAAGCTTTAGATGGATATAATTATCACTACGGACGTATTCAGGAGGATTTATATCATATCATATAGACTTTTAATTGAAAGTGTTCATGTCTGATAAACAGTAAACAAACCCAGAGAGACAAAAGGCCAGGATATGTGTACGTGTGTACTGGATATGTAAAGCACTCACTGCACATGCGAGGTGAGGTAAGTGGAGTATAATGATTAAAAATGGTAACCACACATGCGGTTACTGTTTCTCGATCACTAGAGCATTCAAAGTGGAAAATACAAATGTGACCCATCACAGGTAAGTGGGTATTAAGTCAGAAATAATAAATACTTTGTTGAAATGTAAACATGATTTTCTCCAATGCTGGATGCTTAAAAGGTTTTGGTTAAGTACTAGACAATAATTGTTTAGTTTAATTGGTTAAGTACTAGACAATAATTGAAAATTTTTTTTATCTTAAAAAAATTTGGCATCATTTTAAAGCTTAGGATATCTGCTACAAAATGGAACCAATAACACAAAATAAGTTGACATAACACTTTGCTGTGATGGGTCACGTACGAATCACTACAAGGCTTTAATACGTGGAGAAAACTACCACTGAAAAGTTCTCTAGGTTTTGTAATGGATACGGTAGCAGTTTTAAAAATCCTCTGAAAAGTGCACGAGTCAGCAAGCAGTGAAATTTAACCCTCTGTTAACCAGGTCCCTTTCTAATCGTGTTAAAATTATTTCCCTTGGCAAAAATGTTGAATTTGGGTCATCATTTAAAAAATAAATAAATTAATAAAAAAAATTTTTCTAGGCTGTTAACCCTTTCACTTCACGTAGCAGATATGCTACACTGGGTAATAGAGGGCTAAGGCTCATTCAGAGATGTCCTTTGAGAATAATCTGCTGATATCTTTTTTTAAAATCAGTAAAAAGGATTCCGAAACCTCAAACGAAACGCTTGATGCATCCTGGAACACAACAGTTAACCAGCCTTCTGTTTATCACGGTAAAATAACAAATAATATTGTTTGGTGATCCACATGTGAACTGAACACAAACAACCCATTTGTTCTGTTTTGCCCACTTGGTGGATCAGCTGACTAGTGACATCACCAGTAAATGAGTATTTCCAAGCAAACTGTGTTAAGGTTGTAACAGTGGTAAAGTCAGTAGCATGATCTGTCCTGCATTGAAATGACAGGTTATCAAAACCATGTTTTGACCCAAAATAGCTTTTATTTTACACACAAACACCCATATCTTATTGACAATGTTAGTTTCTTAGACAAGAAAGTCGATCTCCAATACCCCAACTTCTCACTCCTTCAGGTATGCGTGCGTGTGTGCTCACTAGTAAAGATGGGTTAAATGTCTAATTTCACACTGTGGAATTAATAAGTGATTTAAAATAAATCTATAATCTGCAGCTAGTAACTGGGTCCACGCTAATATATGGCCATAACCATTAACTATAGCACCTATCCATCAGGGTTGTGGTGGGGTGGAGGGTAAGCTGGAGAAGTGAGAAGCAGTGCACTCCCTGGGCAGGTCAGCAACACCTAGCATAGCACTTAGCAGCCTGCGATTCAGAATGGGGCAGTATACAATATATATATTGATATACATCCCAAGGGACCAGTAGATTTTATCACGGCCAACATATAGTTGCACCAATTGATGACGTAAAACTTGGCATGTTAATGGCACACTGTCACAGTCCGTGCAAAACCCTGATATACTTTTGTTTGTCTCATAACATTTTCATAGCACAAAAGTAATAAACATAGTTATCATAAAATCTTCAGAAGATATACTGCGATAGTTTTTAAGTCGTATGCCACACCCTTACAAGAAATAGACTTTTTGGCTCAAATCAACAAATGAATAAAATGGAACCCACAGGAGACAAGTGCCTAGAAATGGTCACTAACTACTTACTGGTGGTCGAGTGATTAATGCTACTTTCACATAATTAGCATTGGCTGATGAGCAGCTCATGGGGCTGATTACACAAAACAACAACAAAAGAATTGTTACTGGCTGTCAATTAGGGGAAAAACCCATCAGACTGTCGCTATCTCACACGTTTATGCTTCTTCACACTCTGACTGTTCAAGAGGTTGGAAACACAGCAAATGAGCAAGAGACTAACTGTTTATTCTGCGCTGTGAATGATACACACAACTGGTACAATATCCCTGTGCAATGCTTGCACCCAAGCTATACGGAATAATGTGTGCATAACTGGGTCACCCTGATTCTGGGACTCAAAATCTTATTCTTTGTATTTACACACCGTTCGGATCAGACAGATTAAAAATAATAATGGGCTCCCGAGTGGCGCATCAACAAGGTGCGCGACTATCAACCAGGAGATCGCAAGTTCAAATCCGGATTGATGCCACAAGCCATCCGTGACCGGGAGCCCATGGGAGCTAATTGGCCGAGCTCTCACAGGAGGGAGGGATGGCCTGTCACTCACAGGGATCACCAACCAATCATGGGCGTCTGTGAGCTCATTCGTACGAGGGGGCAGATAGCGCTTTCCCTCCGAGTGTGTTAGACGGCCCCCAAATAAGCATGCGTAGCAGTTCGAAAAAAGGTGGGTGGTAGCATCGCATGTTACAGAGGGGGCATGTGCTTGCTTACGCCCCTCCCTGGTTGGTGGTGGTCGTGTGATAGGAAAGGCAATACTTGATGGGTGGGAATTGGATATGACTAAAAATAGGGAGAAAAATGGGGGGGGGGGATAAAATAAAATTATAAAAATAAATAAAATATATATTTAACTCGTAAATAATGCACAACATGCTATAGATTTGCCCGTATGATCTGCGATGAAAGTCAGAAGCCTTCATCTGCAGATGAGTTTTCGTTCCGGTGTGAGGTAAAAGGCCATTAGTGACACAAATGCTAATTACTTTGTAGACATTTTGCAGTGCTGAGTAATGTAAAGATGGGCTAATATTTAATTACAAATAATTGGACAAAGTGATTTTAAACAATAACCTAATTATACCAATTCTTTTATTGTAATTGGCACATTTAGCAAAGATGGCCGGATCCCCTTCACTATAAAAGTAATTACGGTGTTCGGTCTCCAGAATGGTGGTTTTTACCCCATCAATTCTCACAACAGCTGAACAGCCCCAGGACCCTGTTGGGAGCCTGCACAAACCCCATAGCCCTGGCACACTTCTTGGTACCTCTTAACACTCAAAGACTGTTTGAGCATGTGTTTTTAGCAAAGATTCTGAAACACACTGTAGTTCGTCTTGTGGAACCACAAGCAATGCCTGGGCAGCTGCGATAGTATGCTGAAGTTAAAAAAAATCATCACTCAATGCATAACAGTTGAGGGAAACACTCTGAATTACACAGTGTTTCTAGCATATTTAATGTAGATACAGAAAAAGCTAGATGGTGCAGTAGTTTTCTTGTCTGCTGGCTTCAATAACGTCAATGCAATTCTCTTATGGAATTCAGCAGTATGAGTCTTACGACCCCAATGATGAGCTTCCAGAGTTACACCCAGCTACAAGTAAAGATCATTCACACAGCACAAACTGGCAAGTCTGTAAACGCAATTTTTACACTTTTCTACCTATATGGATGTACATCTAGTACAGCTAGTGATACCTACAATTCATCTCCTACAGTACATGTACTGATTCAGGCTTCATGTAACTAGTACTCCATCCAAATATAAAAATGTAAATAAGGAAAACTGATTATAGTATGTACTAAAGCTGCACCAAGAAACCAGCCAGAGATTGGAATCGGCTCATTTTCAGTGTTATTGGTTCGGGTAATTATGTCAGTCACGCACACACAACGTCATAGTCGCACATGCGCCTTACGTAACAGGATAGCATTGTTAGTGTAGATGCTTTTCACTGAATGAAGACAAAGCTCACAACCTGCAATGCATTGAAGGCTAAAAAAACAAACAAACAAAAAAAACAAAAACGAATAATGTTTAGAACACTTCTGGACCATTAAACAGCTTTTGGAGAGATGAGCAGATGATGGAGTAGGTTCAGATCCTAGAAGATTTATATAAACTATTATTACGTACTAATAATTAATAGCTGTATTAATAGAGATATTGGAAAATTATCACTACTACAACTAATAATTATGTCTGAAAGTGTAATCACCTCTTTTATTGCAAAAATAAAACTTAGTATTCAAGAAAAGTTGTTTTGTTTGTATGTGCAGTCATTTATACTCATTATTACACATTTCATTAATTTTCTAAGTCCCTTAAAACTAATTACGAGTCGCGGGGAGGAACTCAGCCGACTCTGGGTCGAAAGCAGGGTATGCCCTGAACAGCATGCCAGGCCATTGCAGAGCAAAACACATACAACCATTCACACTTACAACTAGGGGCAATTTGGAACCTCCAATTCCAAATAGAAGCACCTTCTTACTGTGAGGTGGACGTGTGCCAGTCATTTATTCATATGCTGATGGGAAGAAAAGTTCTGACGGGTCACTTACAAAAATAAATAGGAAATTGAAATCGACCAAGAAAATTCCAATTGGTGCATCTCCAGTATGTACACAGAGTATGAGTCTTCATACTAGTACGTACCTCAGTGACTTTCGTTCGCTAGTTAAGTTCAATGATTTGCAAAGAGCGTACAAAAACAACGACGATGACGACTAGTTTCGGTTTACATCAGCACCTCTTTCGGATTTAGGTGTCGACATGTACAATTCTGAAAGGTGAAACTCCACACTGTTAAGGACAAGTATCAAATCCACTGCCTCAGAAGCCTGATGTTACCAAAAGCCAGCTGTTCGATGGCACTGCACCATCTTTAAGGTCCAAACCCTCAGCAACAGAGTTCAGTTCCTTGAAAGAACCTGGCAGAAAGTGGGACGAGCAGCTCAAGAACCACGTACCAGGGCCAGCCCACATGCGAGTATTTTTCACTAATCTCACTCAATTTTTCAGCACCCAATAATGCTCATGTCTGGAAAGGTGATCAAAATGTTTACAGCTACAAGAATTATATATATCATAAACATATAAAATAATAAAAAAATAAATAAATTGCCTCACGAAGTGAGCAATACCCACAGATCATGTTGTGATAATGCTCGAAATATAAATTTAGGATGGCAGCTGTGGTGGCCATATTGGATATCAGACCTCAACAAAAATTGGTAGTCCCCACCACCACAGCAAAAATGGTGGTGATCAGTTATGGTGTTTAAAATTAAGTCTGCAGAATACAGATGGACAGACACATGCCATGACAAAATCCCTCAGACCCACTGGACTGTGAGGTTTAAATAAAACACAAACAAACAAACAAACAAACAGTTTAAAAAACTCAGACTACGTCGAACAATACTCGTAGTATCCCACATTCAGAAGCAAGAAATAGCTGGAAGATATTCCACCCCCAGCACTTTTACAACACTCACAGTACACTCGTATTATTTATAAAAAACATGACTATATGGCACACGTACATACACGTTACATAGCATTTCAATGCTGACTCAAGCTGAGCAAAAGAAATCCCAACAGCAAAACAAAATACTCCTACCTTTGTTTTTTTTTTTTGCATATAACTACATTTCTAAAAAGGATTATGGGCCATCAGGATGGCCAGCATCATTACGTTTCAAATTACAAACAGACATAATATAATGATAATTATTTACAGTTATTATATAGTATCTTTAGGTTACGTAACTCTGGATCAGGAAGAGTTGAACAGTGTCTGCTCGTCTCTCCACAAACTCTTAGTGCAGTGATTAGACCGATGGTAGCTCCGCTAGCGTTAGCTTTTGCCACTTTCCTTTTGTTAGCTTCATCAAGCCGGGTGATGGTGTATCAAGTGTCTAGTGTATTGCCATATTACTGGTGATTCCTCCACGGTTTACATCAGCTTCACGTGCATCATAAATGGCGAGCTTGGCGTCTTCTTCATTCACAGTAAAACAGAGCCACACTGACGACAACGTCTGTGGCTTCAAGCGCACGTCTGTGACATTACCTGCATGTGTGGCTGTGACTTTATTTCCTGGGCCGGAACCATATGGCCGGCTCAGAAAGGGAAATGTGACACTGCCCGGCCGATCTCCGGTCAGAGCCGGTCACAATAAAATTCTGGTCTCCAGTGATTTCTTTGTGCATCTCTAATTTTCTTAAATCAGAAATGTGGGATATGCAACATCTAAGCCTTTGCTGGTTAAAATGATCAAAGGAGAAACTGCCATATTTATGTTACCTACTTAGAAAAATATTGGCTTACCATTACCCCACACACCCCCCTTAATACCCCACTCAATTTCCAACTAAATTTCCATAAAAGGAAAAAAGAAAAAATCTGCACTGGCATAAAGGAAAAATGCAAATCAGCTACAAACACTCAGCTCAACCCCATCCTCGGTAGCGTGTGCCCTGAATACTTTATCCTGGTGACTCATTCTCTGACAACTGAATCATCTTCAGTAACTTGCTAGGTCTTAATAGTTCAGTCCAGGACAGTCATGAAAACTCCAGCTCTCTCCTCTAAATTGGAGGATTAAAACCATGGGAGCCAGACCTCTTGTCAAAAGGCCAATCACAGATGCTTAACGCCGACTACCTCCATACACGCAAAAAAGATCTACTTGATGCCATCACCTTGTGAGTTAACCTGAAGATGCTCCACACACATTTTCATTATATATGTATATGTATGTATGTATGTATGTATATATAGATATAGATATAGATAGGATCGCAGTTTGTAACTGAAATGCATGAGTAACCCTAATGCCCCTTTCTCACCGATGCAACTTGACCTGCGGAAAAGCTTCTGCAGAACGTCATTGTTGTCGCAGAGCGTTTTGTTAAGGCAGAGTTGTTTCTGTCCTCAGGTTCAATAATGGAGACAGCTCGCATGTAGTGCAATTTGCCAAAGAGAACTGTCAGCACCGCAGCCTTCTGCAGCTACTTGGACTAAACTCTGACACGTTTGATTTTTCCGCCGCATTTCTGCAGAATGCGTGTTTACGCGCGACAACGTCACACCACCCCCAGCATCGTATGACCGCCGTGAACATCGACAGGCACCATATTGCTGGCCGCGACCATACGATGCTCACGGCAATCATACATTTTTTCCCACGATATAAAAGGCTGTGAATCTTCGCCTCAGCTACTGTTGCCGAAGGAGGCCAACGTGAGAAACCATTCCATTTCTGCATCTACACCGCGGGGTGCTCCTTCTCGAGGTATCCGCGTGAAAGTTGCATCAGTGAGAAAGGAGTACAAAAACAAATACTTCATACATTAATCATCACCTTCAGTCATACCAAACTGTAGGAATGTAAAGATATCGCACGATACTCAATTACGGCTCAAATTTAAGGTTAAAACTATGGAAATATTAAGGATAAAGAAACATTAACTCTATATTAGGCTCTATGATATCTAAGGGGGTGCGTTTCTTTACAGACATGGTTTATACATAACAGATTTCATCAGCACAGTCTCCATAACATCAAAACTGATTGTCCACACAGACCTAGCATTTTGATCGCACTCACAAAACCGAGCGTGCAGTAGTGTCACAACAACAGGCAGAAGAAACTGAAGACATCAGGAGCAATTACTCCAAGTGCAGAATACAAAAAGAAAAGAAAGTTTATTCTTGAAGATTGTGTTTCTTAAAAGGGGGGTTTATCTGATTTTGTATTATGATACATGTTCAGGTAGCTGTTTAAGCCGAACTACAGCCTTCACAAATGTTAAACATTACTGAACGTTAAGAGAAAAACAATGTTGACGTTTCCATTCTTAATTAAAAAAAAAAGAATGCCAAGAATTAAAAAGTTAATGCCATATTATTTTATTCCAATCATTAAAACTGTTTGCAGTCACTCACTGCTGCCAAGTTTAAAATAAATAAATAAATAAATAAATAAAATTCACACACACACACACACACACACACACACACACACACACACACACACACACATATATATATAATTAATTGCATCATTTAATTGATTCTCTATTATAGACAATAAAATCTCATTTACTTTAATAATATTTTTGGAAAATCGCCAAAACCAATCAATTCATGATGCAAACTCATGTTTTATTGTGTGTTTTTAACGTCACCGGTGAAACATGCCATACAACCGAATCATGGACGAGATGCCACAGGAAAGCCGCGGACAATTACAAAATGTGCTCGTCAAATAAATCCTCACGAAGCTCTAGAACTACAACGATCGGATGCACGTTGTAACGTTATCCAATAACCTTCTCACATTTTTTTTCGCATATCACACATTTAGTTATTGATTATAGCGGCGCCTCGTTATCGGCACCATCACAGCGGCTGAGACATTAACTAATACTGAACAGAGTATAGACAAGGGTTCCTTTTATTCAAGGTAATTAAGAACAGCGGCAATTTCGGCAAACTTAGTGCAGAGCTCAAGGAAGAACCGACCTGCTTCTGTAGCAAATCGTGTATGAACGAATGGAGCTATGTAACGTATGCTAAGTGTTTACCTGAATGAATGCAATACTTCCTCGTATTAGCGTCACTGCTTTTACATTTAGATCAGCTGGCACTCACATTTCAAACGCATACATTACTGGGGCCCAGGTATCATTTTGACAGCAGAAGAACTCTGTGTCTATTACGTGAATACATGGGAATAAAAATGATTATTTGGTCCGCTTAAAAATAATAAAGTGAAAAAAAAAAAAAAAAAAAAAAAAAAACACAGTAACAAAGCGCCTGATTTGCTCGGGAACGAAACGCCGGGTACCTAACGGTCAGTGATCGGCAACTTCGACTTGCAGGATGCAGTGATGCTACTTTATGGTACAACACTAATGACAGGAGGTGACGCACAGCAAGCTTGGGTTGTCAGTTTCTATGAAAGGTAAACGGAGATGGCAGCGGGCTTTAAGACGAGTTCCATCCTGTATTCGCATCTAAGATTTATGTGGGTATTAAACATAACACCCCAGTGACATGGAATACATCAGTAGATCCAGTGTTCAGGCCAGTACAGAACCAAATGAATCAGATGCTCGTTAGACTGTTATGTTTATAGAAACCAAGCTCCAACTTACAACCCTTTGGTTCTGTGCAAGTCCAGCCTGAGTTTAGGTGAAACTGGTTCATAACTCATGTTTTAAACCAGGAATAAAGTGTGGTGCCCACCGGCCCCAGTGACGGTACAAATGCTCTGAAGATTCCTGTTACTGGTGAGAGGATGATTCGTACCCGAGTCCTCTAACGTGTATTCGGTATAAACGTCCACGCTATCTTATCACGTGACACGGAGTTGAGCAGTTTAGGCAAAAAGGTCAAAATATACCCACTGATCACCATTCAAGACCTCTCAGGACGCACGAGGAGAAGAAAAACACTTCCCTCCCAGCAGTTCTTGAGCTGGGTTTAAAAATCGATTTGACTCCAGCGGAGGGTGCTACAGGTTTCTCCTTCTTTTCTCTATAAAAATCTGAACCTTAAATTCTCAGATTAAACTTAAGACGCTCTGTAAACAAACAAGTGGCTGCCATAACATGGGAAAACAATCATAAAGGAAACTTTTACTCTTGCTTCAAGGAAAAAACCCCCAAAAACAATCCACCACTTCCTCCAACATATCTGCCATCCTCTCAAACTAAACCTCCCTCCATCCTTCCTTCCATCCTCAGACGTGACAATAACCCTGCTGCCCTGACGTCCATTCTGAACGCACTTAAATGAAATCGCAGTGCTCCATGTGGATGTGAACTCAGTCGCGCCCTCTGCTGTCTGTTCTCTGTCATTACGGCCACAACGAGCTTCCCCGACCAAGCTGTAACAAAATGGCCGCCCGGCCACGGTCACGTGACTCCTTTGTGTATTCCAAGGCGGTTGCTAACCACACGCCACGATATAACTCGGATATTTCGTCCAAAATCTTTAGATAACGTTTTTATGTTCGTGCACGGCGTGGAAAATTTAGCGCAGGGAGCGCGAACAAGCCGATTTACCGTGGAGAAAAACGTCAAGCGGCGGCCATTTTGTGAAAACCTGCGCAGGCGATACTGAGGCGATCCTTTTATCGGGGAAAAAACACAGAAATCATGTGTAAAAACGACCCATGTCGTCTCAGAAACGTACCGATTCCTCCTCCTTCTCCATCCCCGTCGGCATCTGCGGCACAGCTCGGTTGATCGAGGCATATTCGTGCAGGTCCGGTAAATCCTCGCAGCGGAAGACGGGTAGGGGCTTGGTAGCGTCCAGCGCCCGCGCCCGAAACGACAATTTACTCATTTTTATATCGAAAGACGTAACATCAACATATAATGTCCCTTCAGATTCCCAAATGACACTGTTAGAGCTCTCATTGAGGAATCTGGGTCGGTGTTCGGAGTCGGTCGTCGGATTGGTTTGAAAAATGCGCGTCCAGCGAGAAAAACGGAGCCGAGAAGGCCCGGGGCTCGGTCGCTCTCTCTCGGTGTGATTTTGCCGTAGCGCCGCTCTGTCTCCCTGGTTCAGTGCGCCATGGCCAACATGGCGGACATTAAAAACTCTTTAGCTGTGGGTTGTTTCCTGCGGCCCGACCCCCTCCTCCTGCGACGCGCGTTCACGCGTCACTCATTCCCGCGCACTTCAACACGCGTGCGCGTCCCCGTGCTGGGGGAAGGGGTGCAACAAACAAATAAGAAGCGCTTTTGTGTGTGTGTTGTGGTATTTAATTTATTTTTGGGTTTAATCCAACTGCGTGTGAAAATTATTATTAATAATAACAACGACGAGGAGGAGGATTATTATAATATTATCATTATTATTATTATTAGTTTGACAACTCTTTTAGGATTTGACGCTATAAAAACACTAATTATTTTTATTTATTTATTTTTTAATTGCTTAAATGATCCTACCCGAGGTTTTAGTGATGCACACACACACACACGCACACACACACACAATTAACGCGTATTTTACACTTACGTCCTCCCCTCCTAAAATATTTCATTATGTTCAGTAATAGGGATTAATATCATATTGAAACAGTCAGACACCAGTCGGTTTATTCAACTTTAAGAGCTGATCGTTCGTCATTAAAACGGACAATATTTGGGGTGAAATAATAAAAATGCCCCGCGCTCATGTAAAGCTGTGTAAACGCAGACCACTTGTCGCCCTCTGCTGGTCAAACACGGAAATGAACACCAGGATTCAATTAAACAGAAATCTTCCACACTACTACAATCCACAGTGAGGGGAAAAAAGGAGGGATACTCCATCATAAAAACACCAGATTCAAAGGAACCGGTCGAAAAATGATCCCTGTTTCATCTTTAAATCGTGTTTCTACTACATTTCATGTTATTGTGTATACAGCATAGCCATAGGCTCAGTGTCATTTCTCAGGGCCAAAGTGTAATTGCATGCTAGAAGTTACGCTTTAACAACAATTTAACAACAAAGGATGGCCAGGCTTCTCAAATTATTTAATCTAAATATTACCAAAAAAATAAGTAAATGGCCATACTGCAATAGTGAACAACAAACAAAATATAGTAAAGACTTCTTCATGTTGAACTGTGATCATGGATGACATTTTTTAAATCCTACTGTGTGTGTGTGTATGTATATATATATATATATATATAAATAAATAAAAAGTCCTGTTTCAAGGTGCTGGTTCACAATTTACGGTACCTTCAAGGTCTTGTACAGTCAACAGAAAAAAGGGGGACTAGATGCAAAAGACCTATCTTTGAAATTACAAGCAGTAAATGTGAGGACCGCACCGGTACAGGAACAAAATCATCAAAATAATCTGAATCCTTACATTTTAGAAATGATCTACAAGCGGTGCTTAAAGCTCTAGCAGGTAGTAAAACAATAAATCTGAATGTTTGTAACAAAAGAAAACTACTATTCATAGACAAAAGACCTTTCACATGAGGCCAATATCAAATCTCACTGCTATCTAGCAACCAAATCCACTTTTTCTAAAAGCCTTAAAGACATTTTGTATGAACCGAACATTTAAGTAACAATTTAAGGACTGGGAGTCCGACATCTCAATTATCATGAAGCTTGTAGGATCATACATTACGAAGGATGTGTAACCTGCATTTTACTGGTCACTGTTTACTGAATCTACGTATGGCATAAAGTAAAGTATGGCATGTTTCGATCTTATCAGACCAGAGAACCGTTTCCTCCACATGCCTTTTAGCCAACTTCAAATGTGAACTGACATGCTATTTTACCCAATGGCTTTCTTCTTGCTACTGTTGCATGAAGGTTTGTGGAGGGTCAATGCTATAGTTTTTCTTATACGAGCTGAGGATCTCTCCAACTCTTTCGTAGTTATTCTTGGACTCTTGCTTGCTTTTTTGCCAAATGCCCTCATTAACCAGCCACTTTTTGTTAAGTTTTGCTGGATGGCCTGCATCAGGGACAGTCATGTGAGAAAATGAGTACCTCTCATGGAAATTGTTCACCCTCTATGACAGTGCCTACAAATCAAGGCATGAACTTGCCTACACTTATATACACTGTAGTGTAGTGTAGGCGTCCAAATCGGATCTGCATGGAACGAGTGCCAGGAAAATCCTTTGCTGCTCAAAATGAACATTAGAGCAAGACTACACGAATACACCACACTATTAGATCAAGACTGCTTCTATCAGGATCAGCCCCATGCTCCCAGACCCGGTACTCCCTGGTCCTAAATTAATTGATCTTCAAAGTAACAATTTATTGAATGTTTATATTCAACGTCAATAGGGTTAGGGTTGGGGGAACACCGGCACGGATCCGCTCGACAGACTAATCAAAGACAGTTGTTTGGCCAAAGTCACAATACACAAGTGAACTGGAGAAGAACCTCATACTGACAGTGAACTGAGGTGATGGAAATGTCATGGTTTGGAGTTGCTTTACTGCCTTAAGACCTGGGCAGCTTGCAGTCACTGATTCAATTCTGCTTCACATCAAAGAGCATCTGAAGATAATGTGAGGCCATCCATCTGAAAGTTTAAGTTCAACCTCTCAGCAGGATAACGACCCTCACCACCCTAAAAACAAAGCAGTGGAGTTATGGAATGACCTAGTCAGGATTTGAACCACAATGAAACGTTGTGGGTGGATTAGAAAAAGGCAGAATGTGTAAGAAGACCCTCAAACAGCTTGCAAACAAACATTTTAGCAAGCTGATGTCAGAGACTGGTGGAAGTTGTGCAAAACGTCTACAATTTTTTTTCTGCTAAAACAGGAAATACGAGCTTGTGTGGTCATGAAGGTACTTACTTTCACCACAGAAGAATATTACAACCAATAATATTTTGTTGAATAAAATATTGAATGAGGGGCAGTGGTGGCCCAGTGGTAAGGTGCTGGATTACTGATCCCAAGGTCGGGGGTTCAAGCCCCACTGTCACCAGGTTGTCACTGTTGCCCCCCAGTGCAGCTAACTGGGTTATCAAAGGCCAGCCATGTCTCTCACTGTCTATGGTGAGAGGCATATAAAAGAACCATTGCTGATTTTCGTCAACGGTAGGCTGCATAGCCGTCAGTGTGTTTCTGCCCTCCGATGGCCTGGTGAGCTGTCCAGGGTGTACTCTGCCCTCACCCGGAGTCGTCTGAGATGGGCGCCAGCCTCTCCCGCGACCCTAATTAGGATTAAGCGATTCAGAAAATGAATGAAAGATTAAATGAGTTAATTTACTTTGTGGCTTTTGGCAGAGTAGTAGGTACTGTATTAAAGAGGGTGAAACATTTGCTTATTAAAATATGTAAAAAATAAATAAAATTCATTGGTTGGTTATAGATAGAGAGTTTTCTTGAAAAAATGTTTTTTTTTTTTTTTTTTTTACAGAGCATTTCTTAACATCCTACTTTTATTTTTGAATTCTTACAATATTTTACTTTGCACACAGAAACAAAATTATTTCACAAAACCAACATACTGCCAGGGTCAAAATGATCATCCTCCTTAAGAAAGCTTATAAAATCAAGTTAAAACTGAGGGTTACCTCCCAACGTACACACAGAATAAAAACTTCAGTAAGGGTTTGAGCGATCACTTGAGGAAGCATCATGCAAAAAGACAAAAAAAACAAAACAAAACACAGTTTAGAAAACTTAGGCTTTAGACGTGAAGGCAGTGGTGGCTCAGCGGTTGGGCTCTGGGTTTCTGATCAAAAGGTTGGGGGTTCAAGCTATTAAGTACCACACAGCTGCCACTGTTGGGTCCCTGAGCAAGCCCATTGACCCTTGACTGCTCAGTTGTATAAATGAGATAAAATGTAAGCCACTCCAAGAGCATCTGCTTAAACAAGCCTGGCAACAAGAGATTTCTAAGACATCTAGTAAGAGAAGTGTCTAAAGACCCCTGAACAACTAGTGACACTACTGAATGACTTAGCCATGTCAGGAAGTGTAGTTTCAAAGAAGACAATCACTAGAGCCCTGGGAGGGATGGACAGCAAGGTTTCAGGCAAAGAAAAACTCTAACTTACAGAAGAGACACCATCAACTCAGACTGAAGTATACCAAGGACAACCTGGAGAAATATTATGCATACTGGAAGTGTGTTCATTTGGTCAGCAGAGATTAAACTACAGCACTTTGGCCGTAGAAATCTCGGTTATGTTTGGAGATATAAGAAAGACGTGTGTAACCCAAAGAACTCCGTCCCCACATGCAGTACATCAGTGGAAGTATTATCCTGTGGTGATGCTTTAGTGCGTCTGGAACTGGGAATCTTGTCAAGGTGGAAGGAATCATAAATAAAGAAAGAAAGAAAGATGTGTGAAAATTTTGAAAAATTCAGGCAGTCAGCAGCAACACTGGGTCTGGGTCTTCACTTTGTTTTCCAACATGACAATGACCCAAAACATACAACGCTTCGGGTGAAGAAATACCTCCAGAGGACCAACGTGAACGTTATTGTCTGGCCTACACAAAGCCCTGCCTTGAATATCTCTTGGTAAACTCAAGACCAAGGTCGATGGCAGAAGACCAGCAAATCTGGTGGATCCTGAGATTCGCAAAAGAAGTGAAACAATTGACCATCAGCATCAAGGGGGCTAATAATTTTGACCCTGGTAGTTTTGTGAAATAATATTTCTGTGTGCAAAATAAATAACGTAAGCACCTAAAATAAAACTAGGATGTTAAGAAATGTGTTGAAAATTTCTTGCTCTGTTAAAAAAAGTACTTGGAAAAATTCTTGAGGAAAACTTTACACTTCACCAGGGGCTATTTATTTTGTCCTCATCTGTAGATAGACAGATAGATAGTCAAGTACATTTCAAAACAATACGGCTATGATTACTCTTACCAATACACTGTATTCAGGGTAACGTTAATAAAGCATTCTGCTCATTTCCACTGTGTATCAACGGGATGTACTTAACTGTTCACAACACTATACAGAACGAATAGTCTTTCATTTTGCTGGGGGAGAGATATATATATCCTTTTTGACATTTTTCAAGAAATTTGTCCCAATCTTGTTCTGTTGACACCATGGTTTTCTACTATAAAATTTTAGACCTTCTAATAAGAGGTTTACAGATACTTTAACTGCAGATCAGCAGATTCTATGGATTACAGCCATTAGTATGCAGTCACACTTTTTAATATTTCATTTTTGTAAAGAGTATTGCAATACATATAAATTGAATGTTCTGGCCTGTTCAGTGTAGCTTCATGACAGTTATATGACATGCATTTGAATTTAAAAGTGCAATTCAGCTTTGGGTTTGAACACTAAACTGTGGAAATGTTCAGAGGGGGAATATAAAGACAAAACAGCCTATTTCTAAACACACCAGTATTTTCTAATCAACCAAGCTTTCCAAAGTCCACAAAATGTTACCAAATAGGTAATTTCCACACTTGAAAGAGTACTTATTTCCTGGTAACAAGCACAGGAAATATAGTAATTGATTTCTCTTCCAACTGAATATTCTCACGCCTGGAGCCCTCACACCGTGTGTTAATATATCTGTACAGTTATTTTTCACTTGAAACAAGGACATGGCTTTTTAAATAAGCAACTAATCTCTGGTGAGAAACTAGTCATTTCTTTATGTCCATCTCAGCTATTTCTCAGTAAAAAGATTGACCCAGGAACAAACAACATAAACATCTGTATGCATTACAGGCAGACAGAACAAGTTGTTATAATCTACACAGCTGAATTTCTCAGAGATCCTGGGCTCAGGCGTTTGTGTGTGGAGTTTGCATGTTCTCCCTGTGCTTGCGTGGGTTTCCTCCAGGTACTCCAGTTTCCTTCCACCGTCCAAAGACACACACACACGTTAGGGTAGGCAGCTGCTCCAAATGGCCCCTAGGTGTGTGTGTGTGTGATGCCCCTGAAATGGTCTGGCAAACTGTTTGGGGTGTATCCTGCCTTTGTTCAGCGTCGTCTGAGATAGGCCACAGCCTTCCCGCGATCCGAGTGTTTGGCTAATGAATGAGTGACAAAACTTCTGAGGTTATAAGTTAATATAAAGCTCTCTAAAGGGGCAGTGTTGTGGTTGTTTAAAAAAAAAAAAACACAAAATGGCCTAAATATTATGAATGGTGTAATTAAACAAGACACAATCATTCATATAGATGTAAATCTGGTTTATAAAGGATACCAACACGAATTGTGTTTTTGCATGAAGTTTGTTTTGGGGGTTTTGCGATCTCAATCTCTGAAAACTGTTCACCCCAACAAGATTTTAAAAAGTCCATTGCAATTCATTTCCATCTGATCCACACTGGACGCAAAACCTTTAGGATCTTACCGCTTTGCAAGCTGAAAGGCTATTTTAAAGAGATATAGACAAGTATTTTTGACATTCATGGCATATTTAGATGATTTTTGGCAAGTTAAAAAACAAAAAGACAATTAATAAATTACTACAAAACAATCAACAAAACAGGAGGTCTGACAGCTAAAGACAGTCTTCTTTGTTTGTCCTCCTCTCTCCTCCCATTTCTTCCTCCCTCACAATATAATAAGAATAATAAGAATAACAGTAATAAGAAGACATTTCCTGGGAGCAATACACCTAGTGAAGTTATTTGAAGTGAAACTTGAAAGTCTTCAGTATACCCCAGACTATATAGCTCAAAAAACCCCCAAAGTCACCTCCACCCTTCCCCCACTGCAACTGCATCAGAGTAAACTGGGGCAGAACTAAGATTCTCTCTCTCTCTGTGTGTGTGTGTGTGTGTGTGTGTGTGTGGCGAGGATCAGAGATTAGAACCCAAAGGACGTGGCCCAAAGCCAGGACTGCACTCTGCAGTGTAGAGGAAAAGAAAAATAACCACCCAGAGAGCAGATCATAACGATCAACACACCCAAAAGATCCACTGTGAAGAATCTAACAGTTTTAATCACGAGGGAATGTGTGTGTGTGTGTGTGTGTGTGTGTGTGTGGGTGTGGGTGTGGGGTGGGGTGGGGTGGGGGGGGCGTCTGTAATTCACTACTGTAATTACATAAAGCCTTGGCGGTGTGACTAAGGGGGGGGGGGATCCCGTTACACACAACCA
>JAQMYF010000021.1:34233592-34246750 GCA_030014195.1 Neosilurus mollespiculum
TATATATATATATATATATAGATATATATATATATTTTTTTTTTTTAAATGTATAATGGGTAGATTGGCTCTCAGAACCAAAACAAGTATTCTCATTCAGGATTATAAAGTGTTAGCTAGCATCATCTTCTTAGTACAAAATCTCATTATCAAACTTGCTAGGTGAGTCAAATGAACTATGCATTACAGTCCTGCCAGTTATTAACATGGATAAAGGCAATTTATAGCTACAGCAACATTTATCAGGTTAGACCAAGATAGTAGCTTTTTTAGCAAATAATAAATTCACTATCTAATGATAATGCACATAGGTGTAAACACAGATAGGCAATGGGTAGTGAAGGCCAGTTTATTGTCTCCTCACTATAAGTGGGCCAGATCCATAGTCGTGCACATTAAATTAACTAAATATTGAAAATTACTTATAGACTATGCTAAATATTAAAGATATTACTGCAGTAGTGAATTTCTTATTGAACCTTATTTCTTTTTCAAAAAGCGCTTCTGACAGCATCAGCTCTGCCCTCACTTCTTCACCGGGTTCTCCCCAGGTGAAGTTAACCCTCAGCTGAATGCAAGTAAAGCCAAAAGGGTGCACCTCAATCCCACAGCTAACACTCTTGATATCTTGGCCATGGAGAAAGTGGAAGACTTTAAGTATATCAGTAGCTAGTCAAATACTTCACGTGATATTGACTCCCACAAGACCAAAGCATAGGGTGCCCTCAAATCCCTGCCCAAAATTTGGATTGCCCAGTTGTCCAGATATAAAGAGTTTATGGCATCTGTGGAGGTATACTCCTCGAAAGTGGTACATAGAGGTCACCATTCTTGACTGGCAGGTCTGGCAGAAGCTACTGGATCAAGTCACTCAACTCAATCAAGCCTGCTGTACACCTTGCAGTGATTTCTTCTTATTAATTGATTGATTAGTTGATTCATTGATTGATTCCTTTCAAAAAAGTCATCACCATGGATTGGCAGTAGTATTACTTTACAGTAAACAGAAAATTAGTTGTTCTTAGTTGAAAACTTTAAGAAACATTCTAAAGAGAAAACACAGAATAGTTAACTGCTGGAAAGTTCGATTAAACCCCAACACAAAGTTAAGCTATTTTCCTTTAAAAGTGCAGTCCCAAATCCCCACTGACAGAAATTAATGACCAGCCTTTTCTAAATGTGGCTCATTTGTCTTAATGAGAAACTTGTGGCCTTCCCTGCTGGCAGGAAAGACTGAATAGTTAGATTGCTAATTGTTGACTGTAAATTGTTCGTTGGAGCACGTACAGGGGAATTTGGTATTCATGATTTTCCTGCTATTTCAGAAACATGTTTGTATTTTACAAGATCCCTTTTGATTGTGAAAATAACTATAAGGAGATTATAGTTGTATATTATTCCAGATTCATTCATTTTCTGAACTGCTTAATCCTAATTAGGGTTGCGGGGAGGCTGGCGCCCATCTCAGTCGACTCTGGGCGAGGGCAGAGTACACTGTGGACAGCTTGCCAGGCCATCGCAGGACCTGATTCATATTGGTTAAATACTTTTTAAATCACAGAACTCTGCAATTAAAATAGAGTTCTGTAGACTCTTTCTGTACACTGCAAGTCACCATGGTACATCATTTATTGAAAATGGGTTGTGGCGTGCCATGGGATTCATTAGCAGAAATTATACAGAATTTGTTGTGTTTACTTCGAGTTTACTTGTACTAACTTCAAGAAATTGACAACAAAACTACATTTGAATAACCCCTATGCACAAGTTTAATCTGTAACTTTTTTGCTTTTTTTGCACTTCATTATTGTGACCTTTCTCTCACAGATATGAGACAGACTCAGACTGAAGTTCACAAAGTTAGACCTGCTGTTATGGCAGTAGTAAATTGATCACTCAGTAGTGCTATCTTGGGGACTATTCAACAAAATCTACCTTGCCATCTACCTCAGCAAATAATTGTTATGTAGCTAATTGGGTTAATCACAAGGGGAGACACAGGACATAAACCTTGTAATAGCATACTCTTAAAACAATCAATGATGAATCATGAAATCCCAAATATTGAACAGTGGGCCACACTTAATGAAATTGTGGCTGTATGTGTAAAAGGGGCCTTTATGCCCAGGAAAAAGACTTACTTTCTAGATGAGTTAATACATGGCTGTACTTTTTTAAATGTATATAAACTTTTGCATCCTTCGGTCCTCGATAGTACACATGACAATTAATTAATAAGTGGAGTGATTTTAATTAACTCATTTCACAGGAGGTGGCATGGTGGCACAGTGGATAGCACATCCGCCTCACAGAGATAAGGTCCTGGGACTGAGTCCTGGGCTCGAGCATTTCTGTGTGGAGTTTGCATGTTCTCCCTGTGTTTGCGTGGTTTTCCTCTGGGTACTCAGTTTTCCTCCCACAGTCCCAAAAACATGCCCATTAGGCTAACTTGCTGTTCCAAATTTCCCCTGGGTGTGAATGTGAGTGTGAATGGTTTTGTGTATGTTGGCCCTGCAGAAAATAGTCTGGCAGAAGTACTTGACTTTTTTTTTTTTAACTCTTATGCACTTACCCAATACTATGCAGCCATTAGCTAATTTAAAAAATGAAACAAAATGTGCACAATGTATCATAATAATGCATAACATTTCTCATTTTAGTTTTAAATCACGATCATATGCTGATTTGTAAAGTGTGACAGTTGGAGAGCAGTTAATTCCACTTAAAGAATAAGACTGACATGTCAGTTTTCACCATAACAGATCTCAAAGAGGTTGAAAATGGTGAGGTAATGGATTCAGATTGATCCATTACATGATATGAGGATCTATTTTCAAGGTAATGGATTATGGTGAGAGCATCCTTATAGTGCAGTATATCTGCACTACTTCATCTGTCTAGAGAGTGCTGAAAATGAGCTGGAATGGGATGAGCACTTCTTATGCTATTACAGAAATGGAAAGGCATAGTTCAACTATATTTAAGGGCTTTTGAAAATGCATGAGCAAATTGAAATGCATATGAAATGCACATTCAATGAATTGAATATAACAAGACTAGACATTATTATAATTGTAGCAGAATGATCTCAAAGATGTTATGGAAACTTGTTTAGGAGAGACTGCTGTATTCAGTGTACTATGGAGGGCTTTATATTTGCTATTTCCATCTTTACTTTGGTGCTTTCTGAAATTAAATTCATTATAATTCTGTTTAGGATTTGTGATGCTCAGGAACTGAAGCTCAATGTTCTTATAAACTGCTTTATTGAAGTAAACTTGATTTAAATAAATGAATGTGCATCCTAAAAAAATTGGTTTTGACGGCTTCTGACTATCCATCATAATCACCCAATAATTCCACCATAATCCTTTCTCTATTCTAAAACCCTAATTACTATAGTAACCATGGAGCCTGGCAATTACTTGTTTATTCACAGTGAGCGCAACCATTTGTCTGGTTTTTGTATTGATGTCACATTGCACAAAACTTGATGAAATCGCTCTGTGATATGTGATTTATAATAACAGAAAGTAGAGAGAAAGATGAAGGGTGAAGCAAACATTTACCCTTGTGTATTTACTGCAGGAAGGGGGTATGTGAGGGGGGGCAGTGATGGCTTAGTGGTTAAGGTAATGGGTTACTGATCCAAAGGTCAGTGGTTCAATCCCCAATATCACCATTATTGGGCCCTTGAGCAAGGCCCTTAACCCTCAGTTGCTCAGTTGTATAAAAATGCTAATGGTAAGTCGCTCTGGATAAGAAGGTCTGCGAAATGCTGTAAATATATCTGTGTGTGTGTGTGTGTGAGAAAGAGAGAGAAAGTAAGAAGCCAAGAATGTAAGAGAAACTATCCAGCAGCTCAACAGTATCAGCAACTCCTCAGCTGTGTTTAAAATGTGGTCCATATACTCCCTATTTCGTATAACTGGGAAAGTATATTTAGGATATTTCCTTATCATCCAAGCTTCACTGTGTGGATGTAGTCCTCTTGCAGTACATTTTCCCTCACTATGTCTGCAGCTAAAACCCCATATGTAGCAGGTTGAAATGCACTGTGTTCTGATACTTTCCATCATGGCCAGCATTAACAGATTCAGCAGTTTGTGTAGCTCTTCTGTGGGATCAGACCAGACATACTTAGCTCTCCTCATGCACCACTGAACCTTGGGCACCCATGACACTCTTGCCAGTTCACTGGTTGTCCTTCATTGAACCATTTACACTTACTAGGTACTTACCACTGCATTCCAGGAACACCCCACGAGACCGGCCATTTTGGATTTGAATAGATTCAGTCGTTTAGCTTACCGTAGCCATTATCAAAGAAACACAGATCGTTACACTTTTTCATTTTTCCTGGTTTCAACAAATCTTAGTCTTATTTTAGTGCTTTCAACTTTGTGGCAACAGCTTGTGGAAGGTGCTTTTGGCCATACAGTGTACATTGTTGAATGTGGTTTTCAAATTAGGGAATTCTGAATCAATTCTCCTTTGATATTTTCCATAAGAGAAACTAAGAGCCCTGCACCAGCACATCTTTTAAGCAAGAGGATAGAGATGAAACAAGAACACTGTGTATGGCATTACTAATGCAAGATAGGGTGATTTGAGACACAGTTATGCTGCATTCAACTAATGGTCATAACTTGTAATAAGAAAAAGCAAAGCTTAAGAACCATAGCATGTTTCTCATTTTTAGATCCCTTTTTGCATAGGCTAGTCCCACCATTTTTACGGGATCAAAGACAAGTGGACAAACTTTTTGACCTGCCCCATCCATACCCACAATATTTTTTTGTAAACTTACCTGTACCTACCTAACTCGCAGGGTACAGATTGACTCATCTGTCGTCAATACACTATTTAAAAAAAAAAAACATTTGATGCGTCTGAATTTGAATACTTCCATTTGTATACTTCAATGTAGAACATAATGTGTACTGTGTTGACAAGGTATTGTCTCAAATTGATTAAGGCAAGGTGTATATTTACTAGAAATGATGATCTAAATGATTGCCATTGTGTGAGTGGCCAACTCTGGACCATTTCTGAACCTGATTCTATGGACATGCAAAAACACTTAAAGTAACACTTTTGATTGTTGAGTTTTGCTATATGGATAATATATAAAGACATGTAAAAAATAAGTACATCCCTTAACACATTCCCCACCAGCACTGTTTAAAAAAGTAATTAGCCAGCACCAGCATTGTTGGCCATTTTCACCAAATTTCAATGGATGGTTGCTCCATATACTGGGTGACAGCCGTAACTATGATTGCTGAAAAATCTTTTCATGCTTTGTGAAGCAATTGACAGAAAATCTCATCAAAGGTGAGGGATGTACTAATTGGGAATTGTTGATTTTTTCCAAAAATATTTAAACATGTTACCTTCTTCAATACAATGCCATCAGAAAAATGGGATATACCTAAAGAGAACCTCAAGGAAAACGAGGTTTAATTTACTCATCAAATTATAATAAGTGGAGAAAATAATACACCCTTGGTCTCAGAAGCTAGTATTGCCCAATTTAGCAGAAAGTCTTGTAGGTGTTTTGTACAATATCCACTAGTTTCTGACTTCGGCGTGATGAAATATTTTTGGCCACGCTTACTTCAGTTGTGAAATGTTTGAAGGTTTTTTTTTTGTTTTTTTTTTGTACTGACACTAGATGTCCAGTGTCCACCTGCAGGAGGTTCAATCAGTGCCACCTAATCTGGAAAACCTGACTCTTATTTTATGAAGTTAAAGGTGGGAAAATATAAAAGTATACTTTATAAAATAATAATATAAAGGTGTGAAAAATTAAAGGATACTTACTTTTTCCATGTGACTGATGTACTTTTTTTTTAAAAATTTAAATATGAAAATGACTGCAAAATGTCAATTTTATATGCTATTTGTTCTAGTACATAAGTACATCACCTTTATCTGTGGGCACTCTATTGAAGAAAGTGAAACGGTTGCTTGTACAAATATATATCTGTGTGCAGTGAAAATTGTACACCACCACTTTTGTCTAAAAGGGCTCCTATTAAAAAGAGGTAAAAAATTACTTCTTTATAATTTTTTGGATGGAAATGTATTGAACAATGCTATTGTAGGCAATGAGAACCAAGAAAAAATCATTCTGACAAGTATATTGAGGTAAAAGTATGGCTAATAAACAAAAACACTGAAAATAACAATTTTTCAGAAAAATCAAAAGGTGTTGCAAATTGTATTTTTTTTTTACTTTTGCACAGCATGAATGAACTTCAAACCATATGGAATGGTTTTTTGAGTGAAGAATTTAAAAAATATGTGAACACTATGCCTGAAAGGTTAAATGCTGTAATCAAAGTAAAGGGTGGCCACACTAAAGATTGACTTTTTTCTCAAAAAAGAGATTATTTTACTATATATTGTTGTTTGTTTACTTATTCTCATCAATATGATCCAATATTACATGAAATAAATACTAGAATACTACTGATTAGTATGCCTCCCGAACGCCTCCCTGGTGTGGTGTTTCGGGCATGTTCAAACGGGAAGAGAACCTGAAGGCAACCCAAAACACTTTGACCCTCAGCTGGTCTGGGAACACCATGGCGACCCCCCGGAAGTGATGGAGGAAGTGGTTGGGGAGAGGGCTGTCTGGATCCTCACTGCTTAGGCTGCTGCCCCACGGCATGACCCTGGATCAAGCAGAAAAAGGTGAAGATCCAAATTTTTATGCAGTGGATGACGAATAAAAATTTGATGTAACTTTCTGTTCTATTCTGAAAATGAACAAAAACTTTTAAACAACAATCCTTAAAAACAAACAAAATTAGGTCCTTGGAAACAAGGGTCGGTGTTAGCATTAACATTTTTAATTATGTATTTTTCCATTTCAAAATATTATGTAACTGGTTTCTCTTTATGGGAAAATGCATTTACTCAAAGCTAGCCCCTGTACATACACCTCAAAGTTATGCACCCCCTATAATATTGTTATTGCCTAAATAGCCCAGTCAACGTGTGTATATACACAAACACACACAGTTCTTAGCATGTCCACCTCACAGAAAGAAAGTTGCCAAGTTATGGCGTATGTGATCTTATTCTTATTGTTCTTACAAGTGCACAGGGGGCAGCCATGGCCTAATGGTTAGAGAAGCACATTTGGTACCTAAAGGTTGCTTGTTCGAATCCTGAACAAGCAAGAAAAATGTGTGATGGTAGAGGAGTGAGCTGCACCTTCCCTTCCACCACATTCGTGGCTGAAGTGCCCTTGAGCAAGGCACCTAACCCCCAAATGCTCTCTGGGCGCCCCAATGTGTGTCAGCCCACTGCTCCAAGTGTTTGTGTGCTCACTGTTTACATGTGTGCTCAGTTTGGATGGATTAAATGCAGAGGCAATACTTTCCCTTGCAGAATTAATACAGTATATAAAAAATAAATAAATAAACAGACAGAACCAAAACAAGATATAAAACAGCTGAATAGGAGATGCTAAGCCTGTGAGCTGGGGTGTTTTCATTTGGAAACCTTTGTATTCAGCCAAAATGAACTGATAATAGAAGATAAAACACATAGGCGATGCATTCGTGAATGGGCACCTTTAACATAAGGGTTGAAAACAAGAAAAGAAGAGAGACAGCTTGTTCTTTTCACAGGTCTTTGAGATGTGAAAAAGATCAGTGAGTTACTCTGAACACAATTCCTCTCTGTCTATCTCCTTTTGTATCTTACTTTCGCCTTCTGTTTCCTCACTCTGTCCACTTCTTTATTTGCTGCGCCTTTGTCTTTCAGTAAGACAGTACTTTTTTTTTCCATTTGGCTCTGTCACCGTTACTCTCCCTAGTGCTTCCTAAAACCCCCCTCTTCACTCCCACCCCCTCCTGCTAACTGTGTTTGTGCAAATCTTTTTAGTAATGATTGTGCAGTTTTGCTCCTCCTGCATGTCTGCTGTAATAAAGAGCTGTAGAACAGGCCTGCAATGGCAAAACAAAACTAATCAGTGTGACAAGTGGGACCTGGTCAATTCAGTTGGCTGCTTCATCTCTACTGTCATCTTTCCCTCATGGGAAAACTGACGAATACTCTCATTTTCTTTGGGACAGTTAGTGGGTCATACAAGAAAGAGGAGGAGGGGATGTGTGTAAATGAATCTCCAATGACATCTTGATCAAGGAAATCATGACTGCAGGACCAGTGGGTGTAACTTGATTAAAGTGACTGATTCTGTTCCTCAGTTGCTCTGCACAGCATAAAGCTGTAGCGTTTCCACATGCAATTAATGGACAAGGCAGATAATTGCTTTCTAGAGGACCATATCAGAGATTAGGGAACAAGAATAGAGAGCAAAGGCTGCATGATTTGTCTTTTAAATAAGAAGATAACTAGGGAGAAGGATCCCTTGCTCAGGGATTTGTTTATCCATTAATCCGTAATGCTAAATGCCTATAAGAAAAGTAAGGATAAAAAAAGGATGTGGACATTAAGATTACACAATAATAGATATAATGTCTTGTGAGTACATTTTTACAACAGATTAGTTACTATTTGAGGACATGACAAATTAGAGCAAGGCCACTGTACTGTATTCAACTAAAGGCTGGAGATGGAGAACATGAGTCGCTTGCACAGAGCACTGACCTCAATGCCACTGAACATGCTTGGGATGAACTAGAATGCCAACTGCCCCAGGTGTCCCCGCCTTACGTCAGTGCCTGACCCTAATAATGCTCTTGTGCATGAGTGATCACAAATCCCTACAGCCTCCAAAATCTGAGGTTGAGACCCTTCCCAGAAGAGAGAAATTTATAACAAAGAGGAATGAATCCTGGAGTCCAACGATCAAGAAACATTTTGATTAAAAATAATGCTTAGATAGAAGGTGATGACTTTCTTGTTAAGCTCTTGTAAAACTAATTTCTGTTCTCTACATTAATTAAGCCATATGCTGAACTTATTTAAAAGCAACCCTCTCTCTGAACATGTGCAATGTTGTTCTCACTGGAATGGGACAAATTTAATATGAAAATGGGTTGTTAAAGTACCTCGATTATATTGCATGCTGAATCTTCTTTAAATGTGTCTTACGAAATGAAGTCTGCCTCCTAATTTACTTTCGGAAAAGGAATGATTTCTGTTGATTCAGTTTGACTCCCTTATTTTCCTTTGCTGCAGCAGCTTGGCACTTAGTGTAAGAGCACTCTAAATATTTAACAGTTGGGCATTAGCACCTTGTTTTACCAAGTCATTCTCCACCCTCATAAGCAGATGGAAAATTGTAGAAATGGAATTCTGATGTCACTCTGTGTGTGGGCTACAATTAGACAGAGCAGAAACATGCAGCTGTACTGAACACGACAATAAAAGACATTTTGGAAAAGGAATAACTGAGATTGCATCAAAAATGTGCTTTGGGCTGACAAGCAATGCAAATACAGTAATAAAAAAATTTTACAAAAATAGATGTCACATCATACACACACACACACACACACACACACACACACACACACACACACACACACACACACGTTACACATTAGTAGCATAGTGACAGTGTTAGAGATGATCACAAACAAATATAGTCACTCTTCTTTTTTTTGGTTGTTCCCTTTAGGGGTCGCCACAGCGGATCATCCTAAAAAGATTGAACCTGCATATTTGATTTGGCACAGGTTTTACAGCGGATGCCAATCCTGACACAACCCTTCCCATTTATACAAGCGTGGGGCTGGCATTAAGAGCACGCTGGCTTGTGTGACCCCAATGGATGGGTTACACATAGTTAAATAGTTTGAAATAGCAATTATTAAAAAAAAAACTAAAAAACTCATACCTTGAACGAAAACCCCAAGATTGCCCACTTGGGGCAGTACTTCATTCCAGACCCGGAGGGTGCATTCCACCCTTTTCCAGCTGAGAACCATGGCCTCGGACTTGGAATTACTGATTTGGGAGATGGACAGGCGGATTGCTGTAAAGCGGAGCTTGTACCAGTCCGTCATGGTGAAGTGGAAGCTGAGCTGAAAGGAAAAGCTCTCAATTTACCAGTCAGTCTTTGTTTCTACCCTCACCTATAGTCACAAGCTTTGGGTAGTGACCAAGATTGCAGATACAAGCGGCTGAAATGAGCTTCCTTTGCAGGGTGGCGGGGCTCTCCCTTAGAGATAGGGTGAGAAGCTTGGCCATCCGGGAGGAGCTCGGAGTAGAACCACTGCTCCTCTGTGTTAAAAGGAGCCAGTTGAGATGCCCGGGCATCTGATTAGAATGCCTCTTGAATGCCTCCCTGGTGTGGTGTTTTGGAAATGTCCAACTGGAAGAGACCCAAAACACACTGGAGGACTAGGTCTTTCGGCTGTTCTGGAAACGCCTCATTGTCCCCCTGGAAGAGCTGGAGGAAGTGGCTGGGGAAAGGAATGTCTGGAATTCACTGCTTAGGCTGCTGCACCCATGACCCGACCCCGGACCAGCGGAAGAAGAAGAAGAAGAAGAAGAAGAAGATGATGAACTTATACGTTGGCTTAGTTACTATGCAGGAACTAAAGATAAATTAACATGTAGTTCTTCATTAACAGCTATTTTCCATCCATCCATTATCTATTCTGCTTATGTATCAGGGTTGCAAAAGAAGCTGGGAAACTCAAAAGAAGCTGGGCTCAGTTGGCTGCGAGGTTTGAACCAAAAATATTCTTACTGAGGTGACAGTGTTAACCTCTAAACTACCATACTGCATAAAAACTATAGTATAAGAACTAATATAAGAACCAAAAGTTAATTAGGGTGGCAAGGTGCTTCACTTGCTTGCCTGGGTTTCCTCCAAGTACTTTGGTTTCCTTCCACAGTCCAGAGACATGCACATTAGGTTAATTGGTTGTTTAAAATTGTCCCTAGGTGTGATTGTAAGTGTGAATGGTTGTGCATGTGTGTTGACCCAGCGATGGTATGGTCTGCTGAGCTGTTCAGTGTGCACCCTGCCTTTGCCCAGTATTGGCTGAGATAGGCTCCAGGCTTCCCGCGACCCTAGTAAAATTAAGTGGTTCAGCAAATAAGTGAGTAATAATTAATTACTCAATATGTATGTTGGTAGAAATGGACTATTATCTATGCAGTTAATAATTGCTAAGAAGTATTACTATATTTTATAAAAACATAAATAACCAGGGCCCTGCGATGGCCTGGCGAGCTGTCCAGGGTGTACCCTGCCCTCGCCCAGAGTCGGCTGAGATGGGTGCCAGCCTCCCCACGACCCTAATTAGGAATAAGTGGTTCAGAAAATGAATGAATGAATGAATAAATAACCAGTGAAAGAGTAATTCATGGAAAAAATAAAAATAAAAATAAATATTATAATAACTTTGATTAATTACTGATCAGACCATCATTAATTCACAATAGGAAAATCTCTCTGCTTTAGATCTACTACTTAATTAAACTCAACCTATTTTAACACCTTTGTGTCTAAATTGCAAATGTATACATAATAGGTCTCTGAAGAATGGTCAGGCTGTTGTTCCAATTTAAGCAGTCAAGGTTTAAAGAGAGAAATGGACAACAATACCCTATAAAAGTACAACTCTATTTCCGAACTCAGATTGCTGTCTGTGTAGTGTTTCATATGGTTCCTGTATCCCTGAGGGTTTCCTCCAGGTTCTCCCCTTTTTTTACAGCTCCTAAGAACATGTAGTCAGGCAGATTGATTTTAATTTTAATAATGGCACGTTCCATGTAAAATGTACCCTCAAAGCTGACAAATGACTGACAGTGGAGTGGCTGACTGCCCAGTGTCACAGGGTGCCCTCATGTCTGCCTTGCCTCTGGTTTCTCTCTTTTTAGTTATGCTGAAGTTTAGTTAGTGACTACTGCCATAGTCAGTAATGCCGGAGTCCCTGCTTGCATCCTGCACTAATAAGCTCTTCTTTTACCATTACACTGTTATGAGCATACCTAACAACCTCTCTCTCCCTCTCTCTTTCGCTCTCTCCCCCTCTGTGTTTCTGCTAAAGTACTCATGCTGCTTCTGGGATACTTGTGATCCTGATCCTCCTGACCCTTCTGATTTGTGAGTCCTGTGTTCTGTCCTGGTGTGCTAATGCTGGCTGGAGTTCTCATCTTGGAAGCCCCTCGCTTCTGCTGGTGAAGATCCATATGGACTTAGATCTGCACTCAGCGACTGTGAAGATGACTTTTCACTGCTGGTGATATAAACTCTTTTACCACAATTATTTAGGACTTACAGCTGTGGTACAACCAACCAGAATACAGGTTGTACTGTAATCAAGTTTTTCTTATATGGTTTGTATTTTTATGGTTTCACCAAAATGAGGATGGGTTTCCCTTTTGAGCCTGGTTCCTGTCAAGGTTTCTTCCTCGTGTCAACTGACTGAGTTTTTCCTTACCACTGTTGCCATGGTCTTGCTCACTGGGGATATATAGGGGTTTGTAGAAAAATGTTTAAATTCCTTTTTAATGACTTTTACTATGTAATGCTGCTTTGCAACAATGTCAGTTGTAAATAGCACTATACAAATAAATCTGAATCGAATTTCCACTTTTTTTACATTTTCACTTTACTGTTTCCATTGAATCCCTTCAGTTGGTCCCACAAAGATGGTGTATAAATAAATAAATTGTAGTTGATCCAGTGTATTGATATGTATGATTTACTATTTGAAACTATTTTTGCAATGTCATTTGGCCTTGTTTAGTTAAATTGATTTCTTACTTCAGAGAAATCACATTATTTCTAATCATAGATGAAAACCTAGGGAAGTTTCCTGTCCTATCAGTTACCATTTTAGTTCTTCACTTATGAACATTGTCTAGTCACATTTTTTTGTTGAAATGGTTGTTCACAATTCATTTATGATGGCTTTTCATGGTTATGTTATTAAATTTTGAAATCATTTATATCCCATGAATTTATGTCTTTTTTTAAATGGAGAAGTGGTGTCTAAATATCCCATCAGTTACTGTGGAATGTGCCTATACTGTATTAATCCTGCAAAGGAAATTTTGGCTCTATATTTAACCATCCAAAGTGAGCACACACATACACTTGGCGCAGTAGGCTGTAACACTGGCTATGTTAACCCTCTATTAATCAGTGTAGCATATCTGCTACATGAAGTGAAAGAGTTAACAGCCTAGAAATTTGTGTGTGTGTGTGTATAT
>JAQMYF010000021.1:34250426-34275542 GCA_030014195.1 Neosilurus mollespiculum
CATTGAAGATGAAATGTGGCTGGGTCTTTCAGCATGACAATGATCCCAAACACACTGCCCGGGCAATGAAGGAGTGGTTTTGTAAGAAGTATTTGAATGTCATGGAGTGGCCTAGCCAGTCTCCAGATCTTAACCCCATAGAAAATCTTCGGAGGGAGTTGAAAGTCCGTGTTGCCCAGCGACAGCCCCAAAACATCACTGCTTTAGAGGAGATCTGCACGGAGGAATGGGCCAAAATACCAGCAACAGTTTTTGAAAACCTTGTGTAGACTTACAGAAAACATTTGACCTTTGTTATTGTCAACAAAAGGTATATAACAAAGTATTGAGATGAACTTTTGTTATTGACCAAATACTTGTTTTCCATCATAATTTGCAAATAAATTCTTTAAAAATCAGGCAATGTGATTTTCTGGATTTTTTTTATCTCATTCTGTCTCTCATAGTTGAAGTGTACCTATGATGAAAATTGGAGACTTCTCATCTTTTAAGTGAGAGAACTTGCATAATTGGTGGCTGACTAAATACTTTTTTGCCCCAACTGTATAACTGCACTTGTATTAGTAACAAACAGGAATAAATCTGTATGGACGCTAAATTCATATTCAAATTCATTCATGCATGGACAAAAAATTCAACCCATTGTTTTGATGAATGAATGAATTACAGCTTGACTAGGTGTGAAATAAATACATTTCAGGAGGAACTCAATTGTACAGTGACCATCATAATATGGAACCTCACCCTGCACAGGAAAATGGGTCGGTTCCATATGTAACTGGTGTGGACACCACTGGGTGCACACAGAACTGTAAGATGATGTGTGATTCTCAGTCCACAATGTCAGAAAAACAGGAATTTCTACTTTGGATATAAATTTTAATGCAAGATCTTTATTGCAAGTCCTACTATTTGCACTCTGAATTGATACTTTGCGATAGCATGGCATGAAACATAAGTAACAAAAAAAGTCACAATTTTTCATCCACACATTGCAACCAATTTAACAGGAAGATTTAAATTTTGATTATTTATTCATTTATTTTTTGCTGCATATATCCAAATTATTTTGTCTGATATGTTGTATGTGTGCATGAGGTATGTTTTGGGCAGGGATTGCTCTTTTAATTCTTTATAGTTTTTGGAAAATATTAGGTCCAAAATGTGAATCATTAAATTTGTCCCAGTTTCAGAATATTACCCATATAGAGCACAGGTGTCAAACTCAAAGCCCACGGGCCAAATTCGGCCATGCTAACTCAGTTTATGTGACCCACGAGATCTTTAAAAGAATATGATATCCTACATTCTCTGCACGAACCATTACCATGAAACGTAATTTATCAGCTGGTCAATCATGACTCAAGAAAGATTGCAAGCTAGCTAGTCGCTGTCAAGTTGTAACAGTCAGAGAACAGTTGTAACTGGTTTACACCACAAGGTGGCGCTTCTTTCTCTTGTACTGTGTTGCACTGTAGTAGTGTGCCTCTCTTTTATATGTTACACATCAGGTCTCCATCCTTTTTTTACGTTTTCCTCATAACGAGTCCGTGCAGGAGGTAATTCGCCTGTTCTTTTATTTCTGTTCTTATGAACAGTGTCCGTAGCACCATAAGACCTGGCTGTATGATTGTCAGCTTCTTTCTATTAAATAAAGGACAGTGTATAAATCCCTCCATTTTGTCCGTTGCCTATTTCTGATGCTCCGGAGCTCTGCTAACGGCTGCTACGGCTAGGCCTCATCAGCTGCACCCTCGTTACAACTGGTGCCCGAACATTCTTCTCTGGACCTCGCTGCGAAATCCCGAACGTGAGGACTGGACCGGACTATGATCTGTTTTTCTCCGGCGTGGGAAGCGCATGAGTGTGTTTTCACTGTTACCTTCAACGTGTGTGTTGTGTGGGAAGCTAACTGTTAATGGTACTGAAGCTAACTGACTTCACGTCAGCAGCGTGGGATACGTAGTGTCGACGTTGTCTCCCTGCTTACCGGAAGTAACGGATCGGTTTCCACTGACTACACACCGTGCTCGGTTTGGATTACAGTGCATCAATTAATCATCTTTCATCTGTTGGACTTTGTGATTTAAAGCCTTTACCTTTTCACTCCTTGGATTACAAACAATTTCACAGTGAAGTGAATTAACTGTTTAAACGGAGTGAGTATTGTTGGGCCGGTTGGTAAAAAAAAAAACAAACAAACAAAAAAACTTTGTTAATGAGTTAGAGTTTAAGTTACTTGTATCATACTAGTTATTACCTTATTGTAAGATATTTCCAGTGAATATTTCTCGCTTAAGCATACATTTTTTATGTGATGCTTTCTGATTTTGTTTCTTGCTTGAGCCTCAGCATAATAAGAAAAAAATCCATGACAGATTTAAGTGTCACTGATTTTAGGTCATATGACTTCAGTTGATATAATTCAATAAGTAGTTGATCTATATACTTAGTTATTTTATTTTTGTACTGCTGTTTTTGTAAACACATACAGTATTAGGTCTATTTTATTACAGCTAATTTCATCTAACTATAGTGTGAACAGTTACCTTGTTTTTGCTTCTATACAACACCAGAGCTGTATTTATGTTTTAAAGTGTCAGTATACAATGGAAACTCACCCAGACACACAGACTGACGACTTTGACACTGACATGGACTTCACGTGTCTGACCGGTTATGCTGTGCCTCACCATACCCCCCTAAGGCCTAGAAGAACAGGTTCATGACCTATGGGCAGAGGTTGGAAGACTGCGGAAATGTCTGCAGGACTCTCAGGAGCTACAGCGCAGCATCTTCAAACGATGGGAACAGTCTGATACAAAACCCTCCGATAGCCCGGTAGCCCAGCAACCAAACCCAGCCCCCATGGCCACTTCGACCCCATTCATACCTGCAGAGACCAATGTTGACCCCACACCCTGCTCTGGTGGTGGAATTGGATATTCAGACTCTTTCCTGCAAGTACATTCACTAGAACTCAGCAACACGTCTAGAGTGATTGAGGCTGCATTGCATCATGCCAAACTTGAGCCCCCTGTGTTTGCCGGCGACACTAGGATACCCCCTGAGGACTGGTTGAATGCTGTCAACACCTACAAATCTTCACTGGGCCTGTCTGACATACAGATGCTACACAAACTGCCACGTTTCCTTGCTAAGGAGACTAGTAAATGGTTTACCGCACTCAGTTCACATGTCATCACGTGGGCTCAGTTCTGCCAGCTCTTTAAAACAGTTTTCCTGCCTTTTGACCTCCAGGAGCATGTCATGAGAGGCATTCTCGATCGCATCCAAGCGCCAGATGAGCCCCACCCAACATTCGTGGCTCACATGTTGGGTGAGTTTAAAAAGTTAAAGAGCGCACCACCTGCCGAGGAGCAGATTGAACTGATATGTAAACATTCACTGGAAAAATACAGAGTAGCATTGTATGGCACCCCTATCCACTCAGTGATGGACCTGTTGCTGCGGGCTCAAGAACTCCATGTGGTCCTTGGACTGAGTGACCACCAGGTGCCTCATACATATTTGAAGAGAAACCGGACTAGTGGCCCTTATTGTTACATATGCTCCCGCCCTGGGTTCACCTCGCGCACATGCCCAACCTGCAATGCTGCACTCCATATGCTGCAGGGAGGACATTTCGCAGAGGCAATCCTTCCCCAAGATGCTAACTGAGCCTCGCCTGCTTGCCACGCCCCCACAAGAGCTGCATGTCCTAGGCCATGTTGAGGACACAGACTCTCAGGCCCACTGGAACACTCCACTGAGAACCAAAATTAACTTTAATTCTGTGTCCATGGAGGCGACCTTGGATACTGGTGCTTCACTCTCTGCGGTGTGTGCTGACCTTGTCTGTGTCAATAATGCCTATTCAAGCAGAACACGTCAATGGGCGGCACCATCAGTGAGTCTAGCTAACAGTGTCACCTGCACCCCCAATGGCGTGACTTGGATCTCCATTGGCTTCATGGGGGAAACGCTTCTACCAGTGTTTCGCTATTATCCCTAATCTATCATCACCTTTCATCATAGGGATGGATTTCATGATTAGAGCCTCCCTGACCATCCATGTCCCATTCAGAACTATCTTCATGGATGATGTCCCTTGTCCTGTGGACGGTATTGGGGACGGCACGACTTAATCATTCACGGCAGTGGAAACCATCATGTCATTAGACACCTTACAATCCAGTATCAAGGCAAGAGTAGATGAGGCGAACCTGGAAGAGAGACAGAAAGCAGCCATGCTCAGTCTCTTAGCACAGTTTGACAACATGATTGATGGTCATCTTGGACGCACTTCAAAGATGGAACACACAATAAATATGGGAGACGCAAAGCCTGTAAACCTCCCTCCCTATCGCATGTCCCCAACTAAAAAGCGCATCGTAGAGGAGCAGGTTGAGCTAATGCTGCAAGATGGCATCATTGAGCCTTGCACCGGCCCATGGGCTGCCACAGTTGTTATCGTCAACAAATCTGGCTCTGAACCAAGGTTCTGCGTGGACTTCAGAGGTATTAACCAGGTCACACAGAAAGACTCATACCCATTACCACATGTTGACGATTCACTTGACTTCTTGGCAAGGGGGCGCTTCATAACAATGCTGGACTTGGCCCGAGGTTATTGGCAGGTGGCAGTTGCAGAGGAGTCACGACCAAAGACAGCCTTCATTTCTCATTGTGGTCTTTTCCAGTTCCGTGTTCTCCCTTTTGGTCTCTGTAACGTGCCAGCCACATTTCAGAGATTAATGAACAATGTGCTGGCTGGTCTCATCTACAAAACATGTGCTGTGTATTTGGACGACATTGTTGTTGCTTCTACCACATTCGAACAACACCTGACTGACCTGGAAGAGGTCCTCAACAGACTCAAGGCTGCTGGTTTGTCTCTGAAACTAAAAAAATGCCAGTTCTGTTTGAGTGAGCTCATATTTCTTGGCTATCGTATCACACCCACTGGTATAAAACCTGAAATAAAAAAAAACAAAATAAAAGTTGTTATGGAGTTCCAAACCCTGTCCAATGTAAAACATGTCAGACAGTTTCTCGGCCTGACTGGATACTACCGATGTTTTGTCAAGAACTACGCATGTCATGCACAACCTCTCCATGCGCTCATGAGGAAGGATACAGTTTTCTACTGGGACAACAAATGTCAGGAAGCCATGGACATTTTGAAAGAGCGAGTCACATCAGCACCAGTTTTTAAATTACCAGACTTTACATGCCCATTTATTATCCATACTGATGCCTGTGACCTTGGTCTGGGAGCTGCATTTATGCAGACAGACACTGAGGGCTGAGATGTTGTGGTGGCTTATGCAAGTCGTTCTCTTCGTAAGGCAGAAAAACCGTATTCCACCCAAGAAAAGGAGTGTTTGGCTGTGATTTGGGCCCTTGAACATTTCAGACCTTACGTGGAGGGTCTCTATGTGACCATTGTCACTGACCACAGTAGTCTTAAGTGGCTCATGTCTCGCCCTATACCCTCTGGCTGACTAGCCCATTGGTCGCTGCGGCTACAAGATTTTGACTTTTCGATAGTGCACAAGCCTGGCGTTCGCAACAATGTGCCAGATGCCCTATCTAGAAACCCCCTGCCCGTAAACGATGACACACCCATGGACCTCTTACCTGAGTATGCTGTTATAGGTAGTTTAGACCTGCACACCTTGCCCCCTGTACTTTTGACTGATTGCGCGCACTTGAAACAGCTGCAGTTGGATGACCCAGACACTGGCCATCTTCTCAGGGATCTCGAAGCAAACCCACATGCTGACCCAGACAAAAACAACACCCTCCATTTTGTCATTCATGATGGATTGCTTTACTACTCTGACCCCAAAGCCAAATGTGGTTTGCACCCACTGAAAGAGCTGAAGCTCTATGCCCCCACATCAATCCGTGGCACCCTACACACTTATTATCACAACCACCTCACTGCAGGCCACCTAGGTTTTTCAAAAACACTGGCATGGCTGAGGTTGAGATTTTTTTGGCCTAAAATGACATTAAAAGATATGTCACTTCATGCTCGGTGTGTCAGCTCACCAAGCCAAGTCAGCGAAAACCTGCTGGTCTCATGGTTCCCGTCTCCCCTCAGAAGCCATGGGAATATGCAGGAGTGGATTTTATTGGCCCACTGCCCTGAACTGCATCTGGAAACGTTTACTTGATGGTCTTTGTTGACTATTTCTCTAAGTGGGTTGAAGTGTATGCAGTCAGGGGGGCAACGGCCCAGGTTGCAGCTGGTTTGTCAGTGAGGTATTTGTCAGACATGGTGCCCCGACCTACCTTATCTCCGACAGAGGTTCACCCTTCATCAGTGAGTTGTTTGAGCATGTTGTCTCCACCCTAGGGTCCGTGCACAGACTCACCACTGCATACCATCCGCAAACAAATGCAACAGAGCGTGTGAACCGGACTCTTAAAACAGCCATGCGTGCATATATTGGGGACCAGCACACGTCGTGGGATAAATATCTGTCCCAAATTTGCTTTGCACTACATACAGCCCCCCTATGAAAGTACAGGCCTCAGTCCTTCCATGTTACTGTATGGTCGGGAGCTGGACACCCCTTCAACCTCATAACACTCCCCTCCAGTGAGGGCTTGGATGACCCTAGTGTGCCATACCCGGAGACTCTCAGAACCTCCCTGCGGGAAGCACATGACCATGCCAGAGCAACTCTTGAACACAGTCATGACAGACAAAAACGCTACTATGACTTGAGACACCGTCCGGCCTCCTATGCTGTAGGAGACCTTGTTAGGGTTAAGAACCACCCTAAATCTGATGCTCTGTCCAACTTTATGGCTAAACTAGCACCCCTGTTCACAGGTCCACACTGTGTCAGCCAGAAGCTGGGAGATGTGAACTATAGACTGACCAGACTGGACACAGGTACGGACGCTGGTGTCTTTAATGTAGTGAGCTTGCAACCTTTCCACACTTGGGACTCTGCTTCCTCCAGAAGGCATGCTGTTCCTGTTACAGAGGGACATGCTGAGCCTGGCACTGTGGACAAAAGCGTACCCCTTGACCACAGTGACAGCCGGACTGACCTACCTACTGCAGACATGTGTCTTGACATACCTGGTGACTCAGTCTCAGACTCATATTTCTATATAAACAGTTAATGACTGATTGAGGAACTGATGACTGTTTGGAAAAAAAAGGAGAAAAGGGATTTTTCACTGTTCTTCACTCTAGTTCACCGGATGTGGTTTTGTTTTTTACTCTGTCCTCTGGTATGTATATCAGTTTGCTGAACATTGTCATTCCCTGTGTGTGTTGGCTACCTTTTCATTGTGTTCATGTATGGCAATATGTTAAGTGTGGCTTGTTTTTTTTCGGCTGTGTACGGCTGAGGACAGACTTTTTCTCGCCAGGGAGGAATATGTAACAGTCAGAGAACAGTTGTAACTGGTTTTCAACATGAGGTGGCGCTTCTTTCTCTTGCACTGTGTTGCACTGTAGTAGTGTACCTCTCTTAATATGTTACACATCCGGTCTCCATCCTTTTTTTTACGTTTTCCTCATAACGAGTCTGTGCAGGGGGTAATTCGCCTGTTCTTTTATTTCTTAAATTAATGTTTTTTTTAAAAAAATGGTCAAGTTCTGACCTTAATACAACATAAATGTTGTGTGAGTAGTTTATGTGAGGAAACCAAACAACAGCCCAGAGTTGTTCTATACAGAGGAATGGGCAAAAATATTTCTAAGCCACTGTTCAGGGCTAATCAACACTCACCTGAAACATTTAGTTGCAGTAACTGTTATATTTTTAAAATATATATTGCATTTAACTATAGAATCCTTTATACAAACACCACCGTATCTACATTTTTTGTGAGCATGGCATACTCTGTTACATATTAATAAAGGAATCATTTCCAAATGTATTTATTTATTTATTACTGATCTGATAGAGAGTGCAAAGTTTCAAACCCTTGAACTCTATATTGATTATTCTTTATTGAAAAACACTTTGAGTACACATTGTGTCTCTTTTTGTACTTTCTGTAGTTTATTTAGTAAATTGTAATAAGCTCTCTCTTTTCCATTGATTCTGGTGTTGTGCCTTATTTTTTTATTCCTCCTTGTCCTTCCTTGTCCTTTTGAAAACCCAATACTTTCAGTGTTACTTTTTGTCCTCTTGTGTCTGACCTCGCTGTTTCAATGCCTCTTTGTCTTTATTTTAATATCTGCCACAGCAGCAACACAGGTAATCCCTCCCTGACCTACTGCCATCTGTTCTCCTTCTCCTGTATTTCTCATAGAGATGGAAACTGCATTCTGTAGTCTGACTGGAATAAATCGAAGAGACAAGTTATTCACAAAAAAAATATGAAGAAATAGTGCTAATACAGACTTGTAAAAGGAAAGTGCCATCATCTTTCCAGTCACAGAAGTCTCTTTCTGCAGCAGTGAAATGCAGGAAGGGATGAAGACAGTCTACTGTAATAATGTAGCAAACTTCTAATGACAACTGACATAATGAAGAGTCTGATGAATGACTGTCTAGGGCACAATCTAATTCCATAGATTTCACTGTCAATTAATTGAGGGAAGCATACAAACAAAGAATGTCCCTGCTGCTTTACTTTTTCAGTCTTCCTCATTAAGAGTTTTTAGCAGTTTGTGCTACAGTAGCTTTTCATGTGGTCAGACCATAAATACCAGCCTTCGCTCCCCACATGCATCAGTGAGCCTTATGCACCCATTGCCAGTTCACTGGTTGTCCCTCCCTGGACCACCTTTGGTATGTAATTACAGTATGACTGCATACCAGGAACACCCCACAAGACCTGCCATTCTGGATTTATCATTTAGTATGATCTAATGACTAGAGACAATTTTATATAAAATGTGATTTAAATAAGTTAGAGCCTTTGAATTAGGCATATGACTGGAGACACAATGTACATTTTGTTCCTAGTCTTTTCCCTGTACTGGCTTTAATTCTTTAATTTATTTTAAAGCAAATTTAGAGCTGCAGGCTTTGAGCCTCCCTATCACAGGAAAACTTTAGCTTTTTTTGTACATATACATGTTCCTGGACTGCAGACATGACTATCACTGGGTGATCATCCAGAGGAAATTTTTCTGTTAGCATGTATCTCCCCACATTGACTTTTTTTTGTGAATCATTTCATCTAAGCTAGGACAGCTGTTGTACACAGGGTGAAGAAATGAAAAGTTTAAAAAGTTACAGCAGCAACAACCTTTGATATTTGATCCAGGTCTGGTTTTTGTGATTTATTTATGCATCTGAGTCAGTAGAAAGAATACTGATATGTGTTCAATGGTTATGGAGCTCAGTCATCCTTGTATTTTTACAGCATTCCAAAATGTAATATTTGAAAATGGATAGAATATAAATGTCAGAATGGGTGTGCATGTACTGTATACATAAATGATGAAACAAGAATGTGATCAAGGGGCAGTTGTGGCCCGGTGGTAGAGTGCTGGATGACTGATCCCAAGGTTGGGGGTTCAAGACCCACTATCAATGGGTTGTCTGCTGTCCCCCAGTGCAGCTAACTGGGTTATCAAAGGCCGGCCATGTCTCTCACTGTCTATGGTGAAAGGCATGTAAAAGAACCATTGCTGATTTTTGTCAAGAGTAGGCTGCATAGCCGTCAGCGTGTTTCTGCCCAGCGATGGCCTGGCTAGATGTCCAGGGTGTAGTCTGCCCTCACCCAGAGTCAGCTGAGATGGGTGCCAGCCTCCCCGTGACCCTAATTAGGATTAAGCGGTTCAGAAAATGAATGAATGTGATCAAACTTTATAAAATTATACACATAATATTCTACAATATGCCTTTAGTAAAACTCCACTGATATACAATATATGTACATGAGAATGTTTGATTTGCTTAGGAAAAGAGATCAGTAGGGCATGGAATTGAGAGGATCCATATCCATACTATGTACAATACCATCAGTTCAACCTACACTACAACTCAAAAATTATTTTACTTGTCTTTAAAAATCTCTTTAAAAAATCAGTTTAATGCAATGCATCCATAGAGAAACTGTAAAATTTCTCTTATAGGTATTACAAGTTGTAAAAATAAACACAAGATATTAAAATCTTATATTGTGTTTTGCCTTTGTAAATATGGAGATTTACTATTATAATGCATTGGTTGATAAAATAACAGTAAAAGGAGAAATGGGTGCATGTGGGCTGTCTGCTCATATGAATAGTCTTGTCAAAGAACATTATTACCCTCCAAAAAATGGAAACACTGAAAGGATGTGACATGACTATTTCAGCCTCAAGTATTTACGACACAATAAATGCTTTTTGTCAAATATTACTATACTGTATATGTGAGCAAGACCAAAGCCTCCATGAAGCTTGGAAGTGAATGCAGAGAGAGAGAGAGAGAGAGAGAGAGAGAGAGAGAGAGAGAGAGAGAGATTTAATAGGTGCTGTATGGGTCTGACTCCATGACCTGTCTGAACAAAAAACCTGCTATGAGTTGTGTAATGGGTTTCAGTTACACTGTAGCTGTCCCTTTTGTACTACTTCTTTGGTAATAGGCTAATATACCCAAAAAAAAAAAGAAAAAAAAAAAAGGATTTTTAGCTGAACATAGATGACTTTCAAGGACTACTTACTGCACCTGTTCTATGCAACTATATTATTACAACTACTTAACTTAAAAAATTACAATAGAATTTCACAGGCTTAATTACAAGCACTTGTGCCATGGGTAAAACTTGACTTGTAAGCTAATGCTCTACTCAGTAAGTACCTCCTCATCATACCATATTCACTTTGCAGCTGTCTTTTTGCTGCAGAACATCAGCTACTAAATATGATGAAGATGCATCCATGAGTGGAAATGAGGTCGTTCTGCCTGCTGAGGTTACACTGCACATTAGCATCTGTGAGCACAGATAAACCTTTAAAAAGTCATGCAACTTCATTATTGCATGTTACTTTCTGCTGAACAAGCTGCAGAATGTCTGTATTAGCCATATGCTAAATTTAATCCTTGCAATTACAGGTGGTGTAGTTAAGCTGATCAAGCCTAACAAAGAAGGACTTTAGGATGCTATATGAACATGCCTTTTAAAGCTTTTAATCCAGTGCTTAATGTCAAAAGCACTGGGGTCTCACATTTTTGTTGACATTAAACAGCATAACATGATAATTAAAATAAATGGAACATAGAAAGTGAGGTTGTTGTGCATGATTAATGTCACATTGAGTGTTCAAGAGCACAAAAATAGAGACTGGCTAGACACCAGTGAAGAACTAAAAGGTTTTTAATAAACATCACAGGAACAAGCTGGGTGGTCAAACAAACAGTACAAAATAGTACAATGTGTATATACAAATCAAGACAAGCTGCAGATCAAACAAACCAACAGGATGTTAATACTTCATCCCTCGGCGTGGCGAACAGTGTCCTTAAATATCCAAAGCAATAAGCATAGTTCATGCTGTGTACCATTACATGGTGCTTACCCAGGCATGTTAGGCAATGCATTCCTGTTTCCTGCAGACCAGGAAGTGTCAACTCAGGCTGTGGAACATATGGTAGGAATATGGAGTAGGCCTGGCAATTAGTAGACCAACCTTTCAATACTTATTTTGTCTTATCGGAACATGTAAAAGAAAACATGATCAGCTGTGTGATATTAACAAGAAATACTATATTCTTACCAACGAAGCTCGGTGTGCTGAAACTTGTTACAAAATTTCACAGGCAAAAATGATTCTTTGGCCAAACAAATGATGGATTCACTGGGTTTGATGTCACACAACAGAACAACAAGCAGGAAAAGCTGGCTAAACAGACTCTGTGGTAGTAGTGTGCTCTCAGCTGCAACTCTTGCATGAAATTTTTGAAACTCTCCTTACTATCGTCTTTGTTCCAACAAAGGATGCACCGCATACTTTTACTTTCTGTTGAGCATATCTATGTTGTCATTACTACTAGACTATGCCATCATTTCAGTAAGGGCACTGCTAAAAGTCACAGCATGAAAGAAGCATAAATAGAGCAAAAAACATTGCATCAGGCTCAGTGTACAAATTGAGATTTCAGTGTGACATTTTTGGCATTTTTTGCATTGCAATTTCATGACATATGGGGTGTGTAGCAGCCTTAGACTTATCCAAATGTGGCAAATATTGTTACATTAGTAGCTTGTACACTGTCAGAAATAGGGGTATGGTAAGAGTCCATTTCTGTCCCTTAAGGTACAGTCTACACTAATGTAATTATACTGTAATACATAATGTAATATATTATCACTAATGCATTATCTAATAATTGGAACTCAAGGTGACTTTGCAGCTTTGTAAATTTCTAGGCAGTAAAAGATACATACTTATAATGGGTCTAAATTAGTACCCTAGAGAGTAGTGCCGTGAAAAGCTGTTGTTCAATTATACAATAGTGTACTTTTGGAGAGTGCAAGAGAATTAAACTGTGGGCTACTGACATTTTCTGACAGTATGGTACTATAAATCATTGTTCCTTCATTTACATTTGTTTCATTTGGCTTGATGTCCTTTATCCAGAGCGACTTACGTTTGTCATACTACTGAGGGTTAAGAGCCTTGCTGAAGGGCCAACAGTGGCAGTTTGGTGGTACTGGAGATTGGACCCCCAACCTTCGGCTCACTAATCCCGAGCTTTAACCACTGAGCCACCACTAAAACGGTCCTTTACTGTGCATAGGTTTTACAGAAGACCCTACACCAGGGTGTACATTAACCTCAAGCATTCAACTTCTTCTGCAGACCAGTTGTCTTTACGTGCCCATCAGCAGTCCTCGTGCTTGCAAAAATGAATGGAGACATGTCCCTCTCAGAGACGATATGGTGCACTCTGGCAATTTACAAAACTAATATATTTTCCCTAAGTATGTCAGAGTAGGATGGTGCATGAATTGCTCTTAATCAGTCTGTCACCCTGCCATCCTCTTCACATGCGTTGGCAGACAGCATCTGGCACTTTGAAAGTCAAGTCACTCGTTACTTTAACTCATAGATGTTGGGGCCAGGATGACAAAGTTAAACTAATTCATGAAGCTGTTGTGTTATATCCATCTTAACCAAATGCTGTCTGACAAAAAAGAAAAGAAAAAGTTCTGAAAAGGTGGAAGAACTACAAGGGCACTCAGAGAGTGCAAATCTCCACCAAGGACAATAATCAGCTATTCTATTGTTGTCTTTAGTTTTTTTATGTTAAAAAATACATCTACATTCATTTTTATTATTGGTAGGCACTTTGGCAAAGTGGTTAGCACTTCTACCATACAGCAAGAAGGTCCTGGGCTAGAGCCCCATACCCAATGAGAGCATTTCTGTGTAAAGCTTACATGTTTTCTTTGTGCTTGTGTCGGTTTCCTTCAGGTGCTCTGGTCTCCTTCCATAGTCCAAAGACATGCACATTAGGCTGACTGGCTATTCCAAATTCCCCTAGGTATTAATGTGAATATAAATGGTTGTGTGTGTTGGCCTTGCGATGGTCTGGCAAACAGTTCAGGGTGTACACCACATTCGCCTGGAGTTGGCTGGGATGGGCTTCAGCCTTCCCGCAATTATTATTATTATTATTATTATTATTATTATTATTATTATTATTATTATTATTGTCTAAGATTTTTATAAAATTGTTAATATTCATGTCTGACCTTTTCATATGAGCCAAGTTGAAATCATTAATAACATTTGTTAATTCCAGTTTTTATGTTATGGTAATTGAATAATCTAAAAAAAAATAATGTTTAGTTCATTTTCCAGTTATTAATAAATTCTCAATAAACATACAGTGTCAAAGGAAACATTTCTTAGTTACTTCAAATGCAAGAGGAAAAACTTCCATGCCTGACGAGCAGTTGAGTCACACCACACTAATTACCACAACCATCTGTCAGTTCATTTCAGTATATTCTGTGATATAAAATTTTAATATAAATATATCTTTTATTTCATAAATTTACCAAGATACCATGAAGAGACCAAAAGGAGAATGGACAGATAGCAGGTAGCCCACAGTTTTACTATACATTAATTTATATATATAATAACACATGGCCAGCCTGAGGATATACTGCACTGTCCTGTGTGGAGTAAAACTCAGCAGCGTCTGAGTATGAGGTTTATTATAAATTAAAGTTTAGTTCATTGTGTTATACTGCACCATGCTCCAGCTGAATTAAACATGTTACAGCTACAGCTGGATTTAAACATGAAGTGCTTTATAACACAAGACAAAACAAGAGCATCATTGCAAAACAAAATGCAGCACAATAATATTTTTAACTGTATTTATTTTGTCTTCATAACTGTTGGAATTCAAAATCACTCAGTCACTCACTCATTTGCTGAACTGCTTAATCCTATTAGGGTTGCGGGGAGGCTGTAGTCTTTCTCAGCCAACATGGGTGAGGCATGGTACACCCTGAACAGTTTGCTAGCCAACAAACACACACACACACACACACACACACACACACACACACACACACACACACACACACACACATATCCATTCACAGTCAAACCTAAGAGCAATTTGGAACAGCCAATTAGCCTAATGTGCATTTTTGGACTGTGGGAGGAAATCAAAGTAACCGAAAAAAGACCCATGCAAGCATGGGGAGAACATGCAGACTCCACACAGAAATACCCTTCAGCCTGGGACTCGAACCCAGGACCTTCTTGCTGTGAGGTGGATGTGCAAACCACTACACCACTGGGCTGCTCTCATATTAGATTATGTCCACTGAAATACTTTCCCACATCCCTTTTTGATATTTCTGTTTCCCAGTTGATGACCATGGTGTACAATCATCAATGACCCTTAATGTCGATGAACACCCCAAATTGAACATTTATGAAGCTAAAAATGCAAAGACACAGTCCTATATAGATAATGCTATGTAATCTTTTTTTTTTTTAATCAAGTTTGCATGTTTTTCACTAAATCAGTAGTCAGAGGTAATTTTTTTTTAACTTGCAGGCTACAGAAAATGCTGTGCAAGTGAGAGTTGTAATGAGACATATAGCCTGAAAAAAAAATAAGACCAAAAAAAAAAAAAAAAAAAAAAAAAAGTCGGGTGGCCATGAAAGTATTGATTTCATTTGTCTTATGGAGAAATAAACAAGCACTCCCTTCCTGACAGGCCAGTGGAATTATCATGTGAAGCCACAATAGTGCAGGATGTCTTCATATCCTTTCAGACACTTCTTATTCCTTTTTTTGCGAGTACTCCATCTTCAACCATTCTTCTACCATCATGTCGACTCAGCACTTTCCTCCTCTGACATATTACTCACAAACAGAAAATAATCTCCTCGGATATCGGTGTCAGTGTGACAGAAAAGTATTTGTAAAGTGATGTTGCATAAACCCAGGTCTCTTAATCCAGTTCTAATACTAGACACTGTATTAAGAATATCACATTAGCCGAATGTGCATATCTTTTGACTGTGGGAGGAAACTGGAATACCCAGAGGGAACCCGTACAAGCATGGGGAGAACATGCAAACTCCACACAGAAACACCCACACTGAGCATGGGGCTCAAGCTCACAACCTTTATGCTGTGAGATGGAAGTGCGAACCAGTATGCCAGCATGCCGCCACATAAATATACATACATAAAGTACAAAATTAAGTTTGTACTCATATTAATTATTAATTAAAAATTGCTCAACCTTGGAATTCACACTAAGGCATAATGTATAAGAACACATACTATATTTCCAAAAAATTATTCACTTAATTATGAAAACACTTAATCCTACTCGGGTTGTGGTATGGCTGAAGCCTATGTCAACCGACATGGGGTGAAGGTAGGGTACACTATGAACATCTTGGCAGACTATCACAGGGCCAAGACACACACACAAACATTTATACTCACACCTAGGGGCAAATTGGAACAGCCAATTATCCAGTATCCAGAAGTAACCCACGCATGCTAGGGTAGAATATTAGAGCTAAAGCCTCAACAAGCATTGTTAAAGGTCAACATTCATTCATTCATTTTCTGAACCTAAAGGACCTTCTTGCTGTGAGGCAGATGTGCTAAGCGCTACACCAACATGCTGCAGGAGAGATACCAAAAGTGAAAACAGCTGAAGCATTAAATGCAAATAAACAAATGAAAATGTCTTCCAAATGTGGCGGCAACAGAGTGAAGATGATTTCACTTCAGGTTTCAGCTGGTGTTCAGAGTCTTATCTTTTTAGGAATGATTCATGCATGTTTAAATCCAAAGTGACAGTCTCATTTTCATTATGTTACAAGTCTTGTTTAAAAAAATGAATGTGGATCCCTGTACATTTCTTGCCCAATTCATTAAAGTCAGGAACTGTTAGTAACTCTATTGACCAGCTTTGTTTTTGCAGTCTCTCAGACACTCACTCATTTGCCAAACAGGAAGGCTGGAGCCTATCTCAGTCCACAGTGGGACACCCTGAGCAGCTTGCCATACCATTGCATGGCCAACACACATACACACAACCATTCACACTCACACTCAAACCTAGGGGCAATTTGGAACAACCAATTAGCTTAGTCAGACATTCACTCTCACCCCATCTCCTATACTACACAGCATAGATTCAACTTCTCCTTCCCTTGCACAGTTTTCAAATCTGAAGACATCCAGCAAGTCATCTCATCATGCAATCCTACGACCTGCTCACTGGATCCAATCCCTTCCAAAATACTCCAGACTATCTCTCAAGACCTTCTCCCCTTTACCTCCACTATTATCAATAACTTCATCATCTGGTCATGTACCAACAGCGTACAAAAGAGGCAGGGTTCTACCCATCTTAAAGAAGCCCTCTCTGGATCCATCTGACATCAGCAACTACAGGTATTACTACTTCTTTCCTTTCTAAAATTCTTAAATGCACTATATATAAACAACAACACAGAGAAGCTACATGCTGCAAGATCAGCCAAGATGTCATCAGTCCTCATCGACCTTTCAGCAGCTTTTGACACGGTTAACCACACGACTCCCTTGTCCATGCTCAGGTATTTGTGGTCCTGCATGGCAATGGTTTGCTTCCTACCTGGAAGGTCGCTCATATCAGGTTACATGGAAGGGATCCACATCTTCTCCACACCGACTTTCCACTGGCATTCCTCAGGACTCAGTTCTTGGTCCACTTCTCTTCTCTCTTTATACTAGGTCCCTCAGTGATGTCATATCCTCACATGGGTTCTCATACCACTGCTATGCAGATGACACTCAACTTTTTCTCTCTTTTCCTCCCTCAGAAACTTTTCTCTCTCTCTCAACTTTTTCTCCCTTTTCCTCCCTGTCCTTCTCTTCTCATTCAAGTTTCAAGTTTATTTGTCATATACAGGTAGCAGTGAAACATTACTACCGGCAATGAAATTCTTGGACTCAGAGCCCCCTCAATATTGCACTTAAGAAACAAATATTGCACATTAAATTTAACTATACAAGTAAAGGATATATATCCTTTATATATATATATATATATATATATATATAAGAATAAAAAAATGGAATACTAATTGAAAAATACTGAAGTGGTTGTAGTGCAGGGTGGTTGTAGTGTGCATGTACAGTGTGCACAATGAGTGTGCAAAAAGTGCGCAGATTTTTTGTTTTTTCAGCAGTTCAGTAGCCTGATGGCTTGTGGGTAGAAACTGTCCCTGAATCTCCTGGTGCGAGTCCGGATGCTCCTTCCTCCTACAGCACTGTGTGTAGAAGTCCTGGATGGCTGGCAGTTCAGTCCTGGTGATGCGTTGTGCTGATCTGACCACCCTCTGTAGATCTTTGCAGTCCAGAGCATTACAGCTGCCATATCAGATAGTGATGCAGTCAGACAGAATACTCTTGATGGTGCATTGATAGAAGTTGGTGAGTATTCTGGTCCATGCCAAACCTCCTCAGCCGCCAAAGAAAGAAGAGCCATTGTCTTGCTGCTTTTGTGATCACACCCAGGCGATGTGACGAGCTCAGATCCTCAGTGATGTTGATCCCCAGAAACCTGAAGCAACTGACTCTCTCCACCTGTGTTCCCTTGATGTGGATAGGAGTGAGACCTCCACCCTGCAGACTCCTGTAGTGCACGATGAGCTCATTGGTCTTGCTGACGTTGAGCAGCAGGTTGTTGTCCTGGCACCATGATGTCAGGGCACTCACCTCTGCTCTGTAAGCAGACTTGTCTCCATCTGAAATGCAGCCGATGATGGTGGTGTCATTTGCAAATTTGAAAATGGTGTTGGAATTGTGTGTGGGTGTACAGTCGTAGGTGAACAAGGTATACAGCAGGAAGTCCAGGATCCAGTTGCATAAGGAGACACTGATGCATAGATCACGGAGCTTCATAACAAGCCTGTATATAATTATGGTGTTGAAAGTCGAGCTGTAGTCAATAAACAGCATCCGCACATAAGTGTTCTTGTGGTCCAGGTGTGAGAGAGCAGTGTGCAGAGCCAGCACTATTGCGTCGTCTGTGGATCTGTTTGACCAGTAGGTGAAGTGAAATGGGTCAAGTGTAGCAGGCAGTAAAGATGTGATGTGACCATTGAATATATCATCATTTCTTCATGATGATGGAGGTGAGTGCTACTTGGTGATAATCATTGAGGCAGCTCACATTAGGTTTTATTTGGGCAAGGACAATGGTGGTCCTCTTGAAGCATGTGAGGACTACAGTCAAGAGCAGGGAAAGATTAAAAATGTGTGTGAAGACATCTGCCAGTTCCTGAGCGCATGCTTTGAGAACACGGCCTGCGATGTTGTCCGGTCCAGGAACTTTCTGTGTTTAACTTTTAAAAGTATTTACACACATCTGCCCAAGGGATCTGAAAGGAACAGCTGTCCTCCTCTGACAGAAACTCTGGCTTGCTGTGGTTGTCAAAGTGGGTAAAGAAGGTTTTCAGCTCCTCAGGTAGAGAAGCAGTCACCTACCCCATGTTAAAGCTCTTCCCCTTGTAGTCTGTGATGGTCTTTATCCCACTTCACATGTGCCTGATGTTTGATCCACTGTAACAGGACTCCACCTACTCTCTGTACTGTCCCATGGCCATCTTTATTGCTTTTCTCAGACTGTACCGGGCTTTCCTGTACTCACATGGATCTCTGAGAGCAGCACACACCTATCCGTTTACCCACGGCTTCTGATTGTGATAAGTCCGTACAGTAACCAGCAGTACAATGTCATCAATGCATTTGTGAATGTATCCAGTATTCAGCATAGCCATTCATATTATTTTTGGCAGCAGTCCCGAAAACTTCCCAGTCTTCCCAGTAGTGCAGAAGCAGTGACACAGGACGGTATCTGATTGGTCGGTCCAGCGTTGAACCGAGTGCATCATCGGCTGCTCACGCTTCAGCTTCTGTCTATAGGCTGGTAGAAGCGGGACCAAGGAGTGATCTGATTTGCTAAAGGCTGGTCGGGGGAGGGCTTTGTAGGTGTGTTCAAGAGGCATGTAACTACTGTCCAGAAGGAGACAGTATCAGTAGTAGAGATTACATATCAGTAATCTCTCTTGAACATGTCGATTTCTCCTCGTTATCATTTTTGAAGGATTTGTCCATTTCTTTCCACTAAGGCCACTCAGATACTTGTTCAGTCCCTTATCATCTCAAGACTAGAGTACTGCAACTCACTCCTGGCAGGTTTATCTTTGAGTTTAATTCGACCTCTGCAACTGATCAAGAATGCAGCTGCACAGCTTGTTTTCAACCTTCCCAAATTTTCCCACACCACTCCCCTACTACGATCTCTCCATTGGCTTCCTGTAGCTGCTTGCATTAGATTTAAAACACTAATGCTTGCCTACAAAGCCAAAAATGGACCTGCACCCTCCTACCTCAAAGCACTTATCACACCCCACACTGCACCATGTTCTCTCAGATCCTCTAGCACTGCTAGACTGGTCTCTCCTTCTACCAAGGGTCAAGGCAAAAATGCATCTAAACTCTTCTCTGTACTGGCTCCAAGGTGGTGGAATAAACTTCATCTGGATGTCCGGACAGCTGAGTCTCTGGGTATCTGCATACGACGGCTGAAAACCTACCTTTTTCGTCAGTACTTAGATTAGCTTAGCACTATGTTTTACATACACACACATGCACACACAAACTCAAAAAACAAAACAAAACAAAACAAACAAACAAACAAACAAACAAACAAAAAAAAAAAAAAAAAAAAAAACCCTGCACACACAACACCTATCCACAAAGTTTGACTGATGGTATACTTAGTCTGTGTCCAGATGAACCAGTATAGGAATATATTCACTGATAGTGACTTTAAAGCACTTCTGTAAGCCGCTCTGGATAAGAGCGTCTGCTAAATGCTGTAAATGTAAATGTAATGTGCATGTCTTTGGGACTGTGGGAGGAAACTGGTGTACCCAGAGGAAACCCATACAAGCACGGGGAGAACAAGCAAACTCCACACAGAAACGCCCGGGACCTTCCTTGTTGGGCCCGGGACTCAAACCAGGGACCTTCTTGCCGTGAAGCCGACATGCTAACCACTACTATGCTGCCCCTAGGTTTTTATCATATTTAAATAATTCCAGTAGATTAGTTTCAAGTCCTCTCTTTCAATAAATATATAAAGACTCAAGAACTAATTTGTGTTTCCAGCAGGATGGCATGCCTCCCCCCCCCCAAAAAAAAAGAGCTCCTGTCAGAACCTGCTGTGCTGTGAGAAAAATGATTCTATTTATATGGAAAAAATCTATTCATGTGTATGTAATAGTAGGCAAGACATCTATAATCTAAAATATCTGTTTCTGTGTATGTAATAGTAGGCAAGTCTTGAATTAAATACTCATGGTCTTAGAGAAGTCACTGTATCTAAGGAATGAATCACTCTGGACATGAACATGGTCAGTCATCATGACGAACCTTCAAAAGCTGAAGAGAATGCATGTCTTAACCAGTGTTGCTCTTAAAGGGTGATTAGGATATTATGATTTTTTTTCTGCAGTTATCCCATCTGCTGTGTAAAGCTATACTCCTGTTTGTGATTCAAAACACAGACCACAGCTGTCTTCCTGAAGATGGAGCACATGAGACATAATCAGCAACATAGCTCCAGCTGTATAGTGACTATGGGAGGAAGATTATGGCCACAGTTATAGTGAAAGGGAAATGAAACAGCTGCAAGGAAAATCTGACCTGGCTTGGCAGCCTGTCAGACTACTGTGGTGTGCACTTCTTACTGCACTGGACAAAAAAGGAAAATGTGTAAAACCTTCAGCAAACTCTGATTTTTTCTTCTCCAGTTTGAATAAAGCAGATTGGCTCCAAAATGAAACAGTAACCATGATACTAAAGTGTATCTATTCTATATTGCCATCTGGATTGAGCTAACAATATAAAAAAGTATATTGCAGTGCTCTTCTTCCATTTCAGGGGACCAAAAGAAATAGGGACATTGTAAAAATATAAATAAAACCTCTCAAGAAAAGCAATAATGTCAACATTTGGGCATCACTGCAGGACTGTATTATTGCTATTTATTTAATTTTTTAATCTCCTATTTCAGCCAACTCTGGGCAAAGGTGCCAGCTCACCAGTCCATCACAGGGCCAACATATACACAACCTTTCACACTCACACTTACACCTAGGGAGCAATTTGTAACAGCCAATTATGCTACTGTGCATGTTTTTGGACTGAGGGAGGAAACCGGAGTACCTGGAGGAAACCCACACAAACACGAGAAGAACATGCAGATGGAAGCCACAGAAACGTTCTTGCTGAGCCCGGGTCTTGAAGCCAGGAGAAATCAGAATTAGTATTTCAATGTTTAGTTCCTTAGCGTTATGAACACCAAAATAGTAACATATGATAAAAATAGCTTTGTAGATATTCTTATTTTATTTTAATGCATGCCACACCCAGGATTATGATTTATATTTATTGACTCAGCTGTACTTATATTACAAACATCCAATTAAATGCACTCTAGAACAGATATGCCCCACCCCTGCCAATAGCTTTTCAGTAGCTGCAAAAATGTCCATTTTTTTCTAATCATTGTTTGGAATTCATTTAATTCAAATGGCAGATTTTAGGTGATAGGCACCTTTTCAAAGTTCAGCTGGAATGTCTTGCAGTACAGACTGGTCAAAACCATTATTTTCTATTGTCACTTATTCCATTTATTCTCTCATTAATATTCAGCAGAGTTGTGTAAATCAGGCTGTGCTTCTAATTTTAACAGAAAATACAGTAGGTACATATATTTCATATTTCTTACATAGTTACATGCATAACTAATATATAAAACATATAATACAACCTATTATACAATCACACTAAAACAAAAAAGAAACACTAATGATCACTTCATCAATATTGAAGATATACATCAATGCAATATCTTTAGCCTGGAATTTCTTTTAATACCCACTCATGCAAGATCTAGATCTACTGTTTGGCTTTTCGCTACTCCTTTAGCAGAGGTGAAAAATAAAAAAACAGAACAGAAAAACAAGGTCAGATGCAAATGACACATATACATCCTTTCATCCATGGAAATATTTTAGCTGGCCTAGAAACAGTTTTCTAATTAATTATAGAGAGGTTTTTAAAATTCTGAAGTCTCATACAATTTGAAGCTATTTAAACATATATGCTGTACATTAACATCATTATCACATTACAGAAGCAAAAGAGTAGCCTACAATGTCCTTACAACTACATCTATATAAGTTCAGATAAGACTGCAATGATCCATCAGTCTCATCATACCTTGAACGCATAAAAATCTTGAGGATAGCATGTTACTGGCTGCACTGTGCATTTAAGAGTCAATCGGCAGAATGCATGACTGATATATACAGATGAAACTTCACTTTGGCGTCCACAATTTACATTACAATTTTAGGACCATCAGCTGTTCATGATGCCTACCAAAATCAAGAAGAAGCCCTTGGGATACATAGGAAAATAGTGAATGCATGTCTATTTGCATGCATGTGAGCGTGTGTGTGTGTGTGCGTGTGTGCGTGTGTGTTAGAAGTTAACTTTGATCATAATATGCAATCCGCTTATTATAAAAAAACCTAACACCAGGTCTGGCTTTGAAGTGCTGTACTTGGGCAGAGATCTCTTAGAAGCCGGGAGATAAAGTCTGAGCTCCAACTTGTTTAATTTGATCCAACATATCTTACAAACTGAAAACCTGATCTGAACGACAAATTTGCTTTATGATCTAAACCCTAGATCACGATATAAAGAAATATCTTCATTGCCTGGTCTGTAATTCCTACTTAAACATATTAGAAAAAGTGCATGTTAACTGAAACTATACTGACACCACAACAACCACACACCAAGATCCAAAATAATTAATTCCCGCAGTAGGCATGTAACACAATGCTCCAATATACTGTATGTCTGTTTCTGTATAGTGTTAAAAAATTGACACCTGTTACTGTATATGGATTAAAAGTGTGCATCGCCTAAATCACTGAAAGTCTAGCAATGTCATATGAGGTGATAATTTTGACAGTTACTAAAAGTTTATAAATGGTCTTAACTAGAGATGTGTGTAGTTAATATTTTTGTTTATACCTGTCCATGTTACAAAAAATTCTAACAAATTTCCCCAAACAAACAAACTAGCATCATACTTTAGACTAATATGTCACTGACCACAGAGACACACAGTAATTGTTAATGTACAACAGAACAGCATTGTTTGATTGTCCTACAAGCTTCAAGCTTTTTTTCTTATCTGTTCAATACACATAATATATTTTTATTGAGATACATAACAATTTGAAACATTTAGCAGACACCTTTAGAGAGAATGATTAAAGCAGTGTTTTGTAGTAGTCTAAATCAAAAACATATTCTGAGGCTAGCTCAGTAGATCAGGGACTAAAAATAGTTTGCAATCATTCTAAAAATCTGCTGGACTAGGTTAGAACCACATAGAAATTGCACTAGATAGGATTCATTAATTATTATTATTTTTTAAATAGAAGTGTTAATTCTAGTGCTTAGTGTATGTAGTAAGGGTAGGTCTTTTGGGTAAGACCAACAAGGTCTTACTCAGCTGGTCAGAGAGTGGGCGTTCACTCCGGAGTGAATTCATGTTCATGTTTAGCCATGTTCAATTATTCTTTAGAATTTTCTTGTATAATACAGAAGATTATGCTGTATGTACTGGTTATTTTACACCTAATCTGGTTTCAATCCACCTCAGATGAAAAATACATACATTTAATGCAGCAGCAGAAACGCTCGTTGAAAAAACATTTGGTGGATATTTCTCTCTGTTGCATCATCTTGCTATGCACAAGATAGCTTGGCACTTAGTATTTTCTTAAAGAGGTACACAGAAATACACTGAACACTCTTAAAAGAAATGCAACCCAGTCTCCATAGACTTTAAATAAACTTTTTGTCAATAATCACAAAATTTCTGCCTTGAGTTGAGTCAGCAGTACTGCTGTGCATGGTATTTCACGAACAGAGTGTTAGACATGGACTATGGAAGGGCCTCTTCATTTCTTGAAAACCTGTTTTCTGCTCCTTTAATCTAAAAGATCTAGAGAGAGATAAAGAGAGAGAGAGAGAGAGAGAGAGAGAGAGAGACAGAGAGACAGAGAGAAACAGAGAGAGCGAGTTTCTGTTTATAGAGAATAATGATTGTTACCTACATATTACTCTACTCTACCTTTCTTATAATGATATAACCTTTAAAGAGGAATTAAACCCAAACCTAATAAATGCTTGCATATGGTACATTGTAAATGTCTTTACACATCAAAATGTTTTACTGTTACTGCAATCTTTTTCGTGAAAAAAGAAATAAGTAATAAATCCTTACACAGTGGGGCACTATAGTATCGTGAAAAGTGACACATGACTCTCCTAAAAGAAGTGGGAAACACAGAAGTGTTGTGCATTTAAATGCACTGTTCTATGTACCATACAGTTTGAAATAAGAGGGTTTCCAAGACAGTGAATTATCACATTGGACAAACAGATATTCAACAATTAGCATATTGTTCATTTATTCATTCATTCATTCATTCATCTTCTTCCGCTTGTTCCGGGGTCGGGTCGCGGGGGCAGCAGCCTAAGCAGTGAC
>JAQMYF010000021.1:34277372-34292546 GCA_030014195.1 Neosilurus mollespiculum
GGGAGGCATTCTAATCAGATGCCCGAGCCACCTCAGCTGGCTCCTCTCAACGCGAAGGAGCAGCGGTTCTACTCCGATCTCCTCCCAGATGACAGAATTTCTCACCCTATCTCTAAGGGAGAGACCTGCCACCCTGCGAAGGAAACTCATTTCAGCCGCTTGTATTTACGATCTCGTTCTTTCGGTCACTACCCAAAGCTCGTGACCATAGGTTTAATAACAATTAAACAATATTGTTTCTAAGATTTATAAAAAAGTCGAAAGTAACCTGTGATCATCAACTGACCCTGAGATTAGGTTCCTTTAGTAAGTGGAGTTCCCTTCTTTTGTTTTTGTGTCAGTACTGAAAAAGAAGCCGATAAAGTAACGTCCCCTTACTTCGCAGTGCTAATGTGGGCTAACTTAAAAATTCCTGCTCTATAGTGAAGTGCAGTAGACAGTGTATATAACAGTATTCCTTATAGAGGCACTTCCAGTGAGCAATGAGTCATTTGGGACTAGCTCATCAGAACCCCTTCTTATTAAGTTATAATGTGAATATAATGTTATTGTATAAGCCACCGTGACTGTTTTACTTAAAGTAGGTGCACAAATATGTGTAAATATGACTAAAATATTAAAATAAATAAAATATAAAATATTATCAAAATAAATATGAATAATTTACTCTGTTTACTCTGTTAATTTACCTAGTTAGCGAACAAGCGCGCCTAGTTAGAAACAATTCTTGATTGCAAGCGTAGATGTTTTGCCTTATTGGAAATGATGTGTCCATGTTCTATTCTTGCAATTTCACACTCTTGCAAGAGTGAAAGGGACTATAAATGATGACCTTTTCCAACAGCAAATGCAAATTATCAAACATAATTGAAGTTTGCAACTTCGAAAATGTAAGTAAAAACCACCTGATGATATTTTTAGTGTACAAAAGAGTATGGAAGGCTTTCCTTTCATTATCTTTTAAAGGCACACATAATAACCCAGGAACCAAAGCGAACAAACAGCAAAATCCCAAGGCTTCTGGTCGCTGTCCATGGTGCTGACTTCAGGAACAGAGAAGGTCAGTTAAATGCACAAGCATTCCAAAATAATACCAAATACGTAATACCAAAAATACAAGATATATTGAGCTCATCCAAAACCTCAGCTAAGTTGAGTTAGCAATTTGTTTTTGGTGATTTTTCAAAAAAAATTGTGTTTATGGTCAGGAGCATATGGCAAATTGTTACATTTGATTAATCTGATGGTTTATTAATTATTCATTAATTCATTTTCTGCGCTGTTTAATCCTACTTAGGGTCGCGGGGAGGCTGGCTCCCATCTCAGCTGACTCTGGGTGAGGGCACAGTACACAATGAACAGATTGCCAGCCCATCACAGGGCCAATACACACACACACACACACACACACACACACACACACACACACACACTCATGCCTAGGGGCGATTTGGAACAGATAATTAGCCAGCTCTGCATGTTTTTGGACTGTGGGAGGAAACCGGAGTACCTAAAGGAAACCCACACAAGCACAGGGAGAACATGTAAACTCCACACAGAAACACCCGAGCCAGGAATTGAACCCAGACCTTCTTGCTCTGAGGCGGATGTGCTAACCACTATGCCACCATGCCGCCTGGTTTATTCATTACTCAGCTTTAAATATAGTAGTCTTTGTACTTTTGGTGGTTATTTCCTGCTAATTTAGGCATTTGCAAGTTCCTGTACCCTATGTATGTATGTTTCCTCTGAGACCCTTGAGGCCAGCCACCTCATTTTTCCAAATTCATGACATCACAGGATAGCTAAACATGCTTAGAGGAAAGTCCCAACTGCCCTCTTCTCTAGACATGTAACTCTCTGACTACTTCCTTTGACAAGTGACATTCTCGTTGGAAGAGGATAGAAGTGAGAAATGTCATCCCTTTCACCCACATAGCATAGCCTATTTTACTCTCCTGGACTCCTGACCATGTATGGCTAGGGTATATTGACACACTTATTTTCTGGTAAATAGAGCAAGTACTTTTCTGTCACACCACTCAGGAGTTATGATTTAGTAACTACTAGGAATGCATAAAAGCCATAAGAGTTTTTGTACACAACATAATAATCAATCCATTTCTATAGTACACTCCCGGCATATGTGTATGCACTAAAGTAAAATGATACTTAAAAAGGTTCATCTTACAATTATGAAATTTTGCACATTTTGAAACTGATCCTGATGCCATGAACTATCTTACAGTGCTGTGACTCAGTCATAGAATATCTTTATTTAGAAACAAAAAGTGGGCTTGCTTGATATCTGCTTGTTTAGTAGTGTTATTTTGTGGCATTTTAACTAAGAAGAAGAGGCACTAAATTTCTCATATGCGTTAGTCTATCATATGTCATTAACTTTGCTACACAAGCAAATACAAATAGATGAAACTGACCTACAGCTAGCTGCTTAACTTAACATAAAATCGTAACTGATATGCTACGGTATAAGTAGTAGGTTTAAACAATTGTACATTTTTAAACTTCTACAACTGGCAACATAAAAATAGTTTTGTATTTCTATTAAAATTGTATATACATATTTGTTATCTTTGTTTACTTTAATTTTTAAACTTATATAAAACCTAAAACTTAAATAAAACCTTCAGAGTGACAAGGTTCTCATGGAAATCTGGTCTAGTGAGTCTGACTGATATTTGTGATATAGTGTCTGCAAGTCTACTTAAAATAAGACTCTTAATATTCCTCTTTTTTGGAAAGTACAGATGTTACCCAAATAAGCTGTGTAACTAGGGGGCTGCTTTCTGAATGGACTGACTACCTTAGAGGATATTCAGAGCAACGTGACTGGAATTTTATGGCCATATAATGGGAATTTTTAATGAGCTGAAAATAAAAGTTTGAATAAATTCTCATTGTTAAGATGGTATTCCACATGGAGTTTATAGTTAGACAGCACATAAAACAGTGAATAATAAACTATACCTCAAAGAGAGCACCAAGCACATTGGTACAAAGCTCCAGTCTAAAGTTTATGAAAAAGAAATATGAAAAAGAAAAGATGAAGCATGGAATTAGTTTAGCAACAATCATAAAGATATACTGAAGGTGTTTTGTTCTGCTTTCGAGAGAGACATTTACCTAATTACAATTACCCAATTACCTGAGGCACTGCAATGAATATAGAGTACATGTGTTTCTGTGCACCCATGGGGAAAGACAGCAAGTTAACCTCCTGTACTAAGCGTCTGTCTCATTAGTGTCTCAACAGCCATGCACACACACACACACACACACACACACACACACACACACACACACACACACACACACACACACACACACACACACACATCCCATGGAAATTGATGATTGTTTTCCCCCAACATATTTGAAAAACTGTGCATTTCAGCTCTGAAACAGTATTTTGGCATTGACATTCATTCAATGATATCATTGTGCATTCATGATTTAATTTGACAAAAACAGATCAGTTCATGAACAGAAACAGATTAGCACACCTTCAAGTGCATGAAATTAACGTCTTTCAAATTAGGTGTCATTGATTAAAACCTCCTGTGGGTGGAACCTGTTTTATTTTAACCTGATTCTGACAGTATGGTTTTCTCTTTGCTCTTGGAGTGTGTGTGGTGTTATCATATCAATGTTTCAGACCTCCCTAAGGCCTTCAGAAAAATAGAATAGAATAGATGTTTATTGCCATTTGTAAATGTACAAAAGAGTACATATACATCGAAATTCTTGGTGCCTGTTTCCTAGTTACTACAACTACGTTAAGAATTTAAAAGGAAAAAAAAAAAATATATATATATATATATATATATATATATATGTATATATGACCCTGTCAGCAGGTTCCACACTAAATTCTAAATTGCACTTTCTAAATTTCACTTTCTGAATTGCACATTTTAAATTTTACACTTTAAATTTCACTTTCTAAATTCCACATTGTGTTTTACACATATATTGCACAGTTATTGCACATGTTTTGAGTTATTGCATATACAGCAATTATTGTGTTGCAGTTGTTATTATGCAGTGGTTTTGGGGGTGTGGCGTGTCCTACCCTCTCAGTGTTCCTAGACACCAGTCTGACAGTAGCAGGAAAGAAGCTCTTATGGAACCGGGCCCTGTGAGTGGGGATTCTCTCTGGCCTGTGCAGTCTCCACAGTGTTCTTGGCCCAGCTCAGGTTGTATGTATATATATATATATATATATATATATATATATATATATATATATATATATATATATATATATATATATATACATACAGAAATATGGATGCCCATGAGTCTGGCAAGAGATTTTAAAAGATTTAAATTTAAGAGATTTAAATTTCATTTGTTTGAAATAAATAATTTCACTGTAAGGAAAAACAAATTGTGTCGATTTTACACAATTTCCAGTTTATCCAAAACTGGTGACCCAAGAAGTGGACTATTTGATGTGAAAAGAAGTTCCCAAGAATCCCAAAATATCCTCACAGGATCTGCAGGTAATTTTTTCAGCTCTTTGTGTCAAAGTGTATACGTTTATAATATGTGTATATGTTTATAATCAGAAAGTTGTTCAGAAAGATGTTCAAATTTGGATGGGAAGTATGCCATGGAAAAGCGTTTATTCTCAAAAAAGAACATTATACCAAGACTACAGTTTGCCAGTAAATATATAGATAAAGACCAGATCTTTTGGAATAATATGTTCTGGTCAGATGAATCAAAGATTGAGTTGTTTGGCCACAGTCACAGTTTACATGTTTTTTTGAAGAAGAGCCTCATAGTATTAGTAAAGCATAGTAGTGAAAGTTGTATGCTTTGGGGTTACTTGACTGGCTTAAGCATTGGAGAGCTTGTAGTCATTCAACTATGAATTCTGCATCATATCAAGAGTGCTTGAAGATAATACTGGGCCATCTGTCCCAAAGATGAACCGGACGTGGCCCATTTAACAGGATGATTCAAAGCACTCTAGCAAATACACCAAGGAATGCATTAAGAAGAATAAATGGAGATACAAAATGCTCTAGTGAAAGCATAGATTGGAACCCCATTAAAATGTTGTGGAGAGAACCCATGAAACATCTTGCAAACTAAAGGAAAGGAGGTCAACATTTTCATCAGGTCGATGGCAGAGACTAGAGGACATTAATTCAAAACGCCTACAAGAAGTTGTTTCTGCTAAAGAGGTGATACTAGCTTTTGAGGCCAAGGATGTAAATAACTCTCCAACATAAAAATTTTACATCCATTGATACATTTGTTTAATAATTATTTATTTTTTTTCCTTGTGGTTTTGTTCCTCACCTTTACCTGTAGGCACTGTATGAATGAGGGTGAAATTTTTATAACTTGTTGAAATATGCTGAAAAACTCAAAAGGTTTCATGAGATATACTTATTATTTTCTCCCACATGACAATATTTCCATTCTCTTGTGTGTTCCTATAATTTCTTATCCATAACTGCAAGCAAAAGGAAGTCTTTTGCCTCTTTTACGCAGTTTTTAGGACAGAGATTTCCACCTGTTTTAAGGGTGCTGTATTCAACACAAAATTAATTTGGATGTCACACTCCACAGTAGCGGTAAAAGTCTCATATGGGAGAAGATATTAAGCGCGTTAAAAATTTTAAGTGGGTGGCTTAGTGGTGTAGTGGTTAACATGTCTACCTTACAGCAAGAAGGTCCTGGGTTGAAGTCCTGGGATCGTGCATTTGTGTGTGGAGTTTGCATGTTGTCCCTCTGCTTGTGTGGGTTTCTTCTGGGTACTCTGGTTTCCATCCACAATCCAAAGACATGCACTTTGGGCTGGTTAGCTGTTCAAAATTGACCCTTGGTGGTTGTGTGTGTTGGCCCAGCGATGAACTTACAAGCTGATTGGGATGTGCGCTGCCTTTGCCTGCTGTCGGCTGGGATGAGTTCCAGCCTCCCTGTGATCCTAGTGGGATTAAGCAATTTGTTGAGAGAGAGAGTGAGAGAGAGAGAGAGAGAGAAAGAGAGAGAGAGAGAGAGACAGACAGAGAATTTAGTTTTTCATAAATATTTATTTTTCTTTTTTTTTTCACACCGCCTTTTGATTATAATTTTATTGTTGTTTATTGTTACTGAAGAGTATCCTCAATAATCTTTGCAGATTATGAAAAAAAGTTGAAGAAAAAAACTGTCTGGTATGTTAAATTCCATTTTGCTGATAGAATGGAACAGCAGTGTACTGTGAGAGTTAATTCAAACATTTGCATCTTTTGTAAATAATGAACAACAAAATGCCCCACAAGGTCTTTTCCAGCAATATGGGGAAACAACTTCCACACCACATATACATACAAACAGCTTCTTAAAATTATCTTTTATTACTGCCTTCCCCTCCATCCTCCTCTCAGAATTCTGGACTATAGTGAAGTGTATTCTTCACCATAGCAGACTTGAATACAGATCAGTATTTGATAAATAGCTTTTCACTCAAAATGCTCAGCCTATTTGTTAAAAAGAAGACACACATATGCACACAGGCACAAAGGAAATTCAACTTATGCATCAAAAATCAAGGGTTGAAAGTTGAATTAGTTTTCCATTGTTTATTGTTTGAGTCAAAGATGTGTGAAGAGAGATGAGCTTGACATCCACTTCTCAGCTGGAATTATGTGTAAATAGAAAATATCAACAGGTACTTTTGACCTTCCTAAAATACATTTTGTGTTTTTGAAGAGGCACATGCTGGCTAAGTGGTTAAGGCTCTGGGTTACTAATCAGAAGGTTGAGGTTCAAGCTACAGTCCCACCAAGCTGCCCCCTTTTGGGTCCTTGAGCAAGGCCCTTAACCCTCATCTGCTTAGTTGTACAAATGTGATAAAATGTAAGTTGACAAATGCCATACATGTAAAGAGATACATAAAAATTAATCAATTTAAGGAATAAGTGAGTGAAGTACAATACCAGGTTCAATACTCATTTCATTTTTTATATAATTTCATTATAGTTCATATGCAAGTTCAATACAAATTTATTCCAAGCATGTAGTGGCATGGTGGCGTAGTGGTTAGCACATCAACCTCACAGCAAGAAGGTCCTGGATTCAAGTCCTGGGCTTGAGGGCACTCCAATATAAAGTTTCTAATGCAATCTTACAGTGTTGCTTCTCAAGCCAAAGCACATTTTTTAAACATGTAAAATCATATAAGGACTTTTCACCCGGTAATGATTAAAATTGTTTATATGTTTTAGCGCCATTGTAACACACTTAATTACCCTTTAAGCTGTTAAGTAAACCCTTTGCTATTCAGCTTGCTCAGCAGGCAAGGACAATATTCATTTATCAAAGCTATCAATTTCACATAGCGAATGCACATGAGCTCATCTTAAGAGCATATACCACTTAACACGCTGTTTTAAAGGCACTTACAGGGCACATGCAACCTTAAAACAACATTCCAGGAAATGTCTGTTCTTCTTTATGGATCCCAGCAGATTACATTGAGTAGTGAAATTAGAAGGGGAAAACATTCAGACAACAAAAATGGGAGAACCTTAATGCTTGCCAGAATGAGAAGTCAATTTTAGGCCCTTTCATTTTCCCCTGTGAGCCACTGTGGGGCCATTTATTTCCCAGTGGACTATTACTAATGTGCAATCAGGGGCCTGTGCGAGGGAGCTTCAATGAATAATACACTTAATGATGTTTGCATTCAAAATTGAAGATTTGCTTTCCACACCCAGGGAGTCAAATTACAAAGTACTGCATGCATGCATGGCGTACAGAATTGCTCATTCTGTTTACCACAAGGTAAACAAAGTGTCTTTAATTTCACTGCTGGATTTAGAGCAACCATTAACCAAATGTTGTCAGACCATCAACCAAAATTTGTCAGTTGAAAACTGACATGAATGAAGGACAAGATAATGACTAACATATAATATGCATGAAAAAAGCTACAAGGTCCACAATGTAAGCATGTCTAATGAGAATATAGAAAGTGTACACAATGTTCCCCCCAAAAATTCCAAAATCTTTTATCACTGTCAGTGAGCTGAATAAAATCAGATTACTCACTCACTCATTTGCTGAACTGCTTAATCGTATTAGAGTTGTGCGGAGGCTGAAGCCAATCTGAGCTGACACTGGGCTTAGGCAGGTTACAATCTGAACAGCTCACCAGACCGTAGCAGGAACAACACACACACACACACACACACACACACATGACCATTCACACTCACACTCACACCTAAGGACAATTTGGAACAGCCAATTCGCCTAATGTGCATGTCTTTTGACTGTGGGAGGAAACTGAAGTACCCAGAGGAAACCCACACAAGCACAGGAAGAGCATGCAATCTCCACACAGAAACACTGAGCCCAAGACTCGAACCCATGTCCTTCTTGCTATGAGGCAGATGTGGAAAACACTATGCCACCGTGTCGAACTCAAAATACTCAAAAATAGAATACAGAGAATATCATAGTAATGAATGAGGTTATAAAGGAGGGAGGCTGTCTAGTGGCACTGAAGAGCAGAGAGGAAGGCTCAATGCAAATACAGAACTAAATATGTTTAATAAATAATGAAAGCTGAGGCTGGGTAGGAAACAAAAATAAAGCACATTAATAAACAAAAAAGTTCTCTAAACAAGTCATATAAACAGAAGGGAAGATAAACGAACAGAATGGTGTTATTTTCTTGCAAGAGGCAAACTGAAACTTGACTTTAAACAGACTTCTAATTAATCATACTAATAGGTCTCTTATGAAGTCCCAGCCGTATCTCTTTAGGCAGTGCCTATGTCATCGCCACTGTGCATGCTGGGGGTTGTAGGTGAGAAGTCTCATTCTCAAACATGGAGTGCCACCGAATGCTGTTTGTGATTCTGAGACAGAGAAGCTCTTATAAAATGATAAATCAAGCATTCATAGTACACCATCTGTTGTGAGCAAAGCTCTGATTTTATCATCCGGGCAATTTGACTCACAGTTGCATCACTATTGATCTATGCCCTGTTGTTCATCAAAGCAGTCAGCAACCTGAAGGTGTAAAACACCACTAGTACACCACTCACGAACCAGATTCATTTTTTAAATAAGCAAACTGTGCCCTGACCTTTTCAATATGATTTTGCATCACTGAGGCACACACTCCAAGGTTACTTTATGAATAAAATAACTGTACAATAATGGACACTGTGCCTTGATCTCAACACATATCTCCATAGCAGCAGAAAGAAGTTTCAAATGCTCCTTGGGGGCTTCATGAAAATGTGTTCTTGGAGACCATAAACACTATGATATTACTGAAAGAAGAGATACATTACGCTCATACATCATAAGTTATGCTCGTACATCAAAGGCAGTTCTTCTCTTGGCTGGCAGCAGACGTTGAAAACAAAAAGATTCAGGTTATAGTGAGCAATTAAGGCCAGCAGTTGTAACCTTTTCAATAACTCAGAATTTCTATCAGTTTGTGTGATATTAGATTGGCAAAGAAAGAAAAAGGAAACAGGATTTACAACTGCTTTGTAATTTCCTGATTTCCTCAGTGTACTATTCTTCAAACAATAAGAATATGTGGCATTATGTAAGAGACTTTTATGCGGTTAATTATTTCACTATTTACAAAGAGTATACCCTTGGAAATTTCACACTGAACTATAGGATTATGAATTTACTGTGGGATTGGAATGATTATTGGTGCAGATTTGGCTCAGAAATACTGCTGGGGTCTTACAGGTCTATTTGATTAGTCATGCTGATTTCAGTGGGAGGATTGACAACACATACATGTATGTGTATTTTTCTTTAAAAGCACTCTGAACACCCTTCGGGGCTTATAAAATTAGTTTTAAAATAATTTCCTATGGTAATAAGAACCAATTATTGGATCATAGCGTTAAGAGTAGAAATATTCCAGGGCAATCAAAAGCATCCAGTGAAAACACTAATAATCACAAAAAAAACCCCAAAACGTTATTATGGGTAATAAGTCTTACTCTACAAGTTACTGCATAGTCCAACTCCCGGTTTGAGCCCAGTAGGACTCAAATGAAATTTTCACCCATTCGCCGACTCCTTCTAGGGTCGTGGGGACACTGTGATATGCATTATAAACATAGTGTCTATGTATAGCTTTAATATGTTAATAGATATGTATATGTGTAGCTTTCAAAATACAATCGAGCAGACAAGATTTAAAAGAAATTTGTGAACAAGTCTAAACTATATGCTCTTGTCAAATAGAGTGCTGATTGAGTACAATTCCTGTAAGGAGATATGGTGTTGAAACTAAACATTTTCATTCAGTACTATAAGACTGATAGATACGATGAACACCAGGTCAAAGAATAACTTTTAATGAGGTAGTTCAATCTCTTCAGACTGGATCATAAAGGATTCTATAGACTCTTGTCTTATACGCTTACTGAAATCTCTGAGAAGGACATAGCAAGTGTTTTGGGGGTGAAGAGTTAAGTTGGTGTATGGGTGAATAGTGCTGAATCATAGTACATAGTTAGTATGGCTGCTGAAGCAGAAGCATTCTGAATACTCTATAGCATCAGCATTTAACATTCATTCATTCATTTTCTGAACCGCTTCATCTTTTAATTAAGGTCATGGGGAGGCTGGCGCCCATCTCAGCCAACTATGGGTGAGGGCAGAGTACACCCTGGACAGCTCGCCAGACCTAATCTTTACGAATGACAGCAATGGTTCTTTTACATGCCTCTCACCACAGACAGTGAAAGACATGACTGGCCTTTGATAACCCAGATAGCTGCACTGGGGGGACAGCAGTGACAACTCGGTGATAGTGGGGCTTCAGGTCAGTAAGCCAGCACCCTATCACCAGGCCACCACTGCCCTGCATTTAACATTGTATAGTAATCAAAAATATTCTGGAGGTAAATATAAGATGGCCAGACAAATCTGAAAGGACTTTATTAATTAAGGGTCAATCCTATAAATCATTTAAATTTTGACATTATCTTAGCATGTATTGCCTTGGCTGAATGTCATTTCGATGCAAGTTGAATAAAAATATATAATACCACAATGTTCTAGAACTGAAAAGCAGCACCTACTGTATGTGTCTTGTTATTTGACTTCATTTGTGGGTGCCAGGCCAAGTCTGCACCGCCAGTTGCTCCCCTGTCTCTGACAGCATTGTTTCACTAACTTGGGTATTTGTCTCCTCTTGTGTGGTAAATCTGCAATGAGTAGATAGTAAAATTCAGGTCAATAACTCTCATTTTCTTGTACTAGAACTGTTGTTTCACTATTTTCCGTTAATGTCACTTTGAAGTGTCATGGCTGACAAAACATAGTGGTTGTAAAATCTGGACATGCTGTGTGTACCACGGAATATGCGTGAAGAAAATCAAGCTGCAATAATCAGTAGTTTAATTATTACAAAATTTTTATTGTGTCAACAAATAAAAATTATCTAATTGGAATTAAACAGGGATTATCTAAGGTTTTAATCTTAAATTTTGATGTTTTACTTTATATTTCATAATGGTGCACATAGATTATGCATACTTTCACAAACAGCATAGTAAATGGTAGGTAAATAGTAAATATAATCATATTTTCTGTTACTGATAACGTTTTGTAAATAACTAAAGTGATTTCAGACTAGTAGTGATGTGCCGGTTGACTCATTACCCACGGGACCTGCAGGATGATCCACAGCAGGGTGGGTCAAAAATTTGTCCAATTCCTATTAGGCCCATGGAAATGAAGAGACTATGCACAAACGACTGTAATTCCTAAACAGTAAACACAATTTATTTGTAATACCTTTTAAATTAAATTTGAAAGGCTACGCTTGATTGCTTTATTTTAAATCCATTATTGCTGTGAACAGAGGCAAAATTAAGATTTTTATGTTTGGATAGTGACAAAATAACAAATCTCCTAATTTATAAACCATTGCTGTTGGCCACTGTAGCTTCAAATCTATGTTCTTCGTGAGCTTGTTTGATGTGCTGTGTTCTAAGATGCCTTTCTGCTCCCTATAGTACAAAAGTGTGGTTATTTGAGATACTGTATATCTTTCCTGTTCTCTCAAAAGCACCTGACATTTCTGTTCTAATCTCTCTCATCTACAAGACATTTTCAAGTGCAGAACTGCTGGATGTGTTTTGTAATCATGCCATTCTGTGAAACCAACAACCATGACACCATCAAAGTTACTGATATCTCATTTCCACCCTTTTTTTGTTTGATGAGTAGCTTAACTGAAATGTTTGACCATTATTTACATAAAGTTTTACACTGCAATACTTCCATGCTTTTGTCTGATTGGATAATTGTATGAATGAACAAGTGTACTTCATGTTTCAGTAAGGGGCCAGTGAGTGTATATCTAACTTACACAATGCAGCAGGAAACTGTCAAAAGACTGAACATTTATTACAACAATCCAGTAATATATGCACATATAAATATGCTTATAAAATCACAGCAGGAGTTGGGGAGAAACAGACCCCGTTTCCTGACAAAGCTCTTCATTTGTAAGAACACTCTCCTATATAAAAAAAACAATATTTATAATACTGTCCTATAATAATCAGGTAGAGTCTCATAAATAATCATACATTTCACACACCTTTTTTCATTTTTCTTCTGTTAGCTGTCAATGTTCAAAGCTTTTGAAATATTTTCCACCATTTCTTTGAAGTACTATGAATGCATCAAGCTCTGTGTAAAATGAAATATAATAGGATAAAATTTGGCAATGTTTGCACAACAAAGATGAAAAGATGGTACAGTACACAGAGCCCCTTTATTATCAGGGAAAAAAACAGTACACATTATTTGTATGAAAGCTCAACAAATGAAATTAAAAATATTAAGAGTTGAATTATATGTTCTTGCTACTATTAGGGTTAGGGTGAATACCCAGAGTCCAAAATTATGGGAAATTATTGGATGTTTGCAATAAAGATACAATACACAAAACATTTATATGCTTTCATATTCAGAAATCAGTGTCATGTCCGTCTTCATAACTACATGATTGAATGCAACATTAATAATTAACATGTAGACTGTAAATAAAGGTTTATTGCACAATACATCTGCATCTCATACTTACCAAAACTGTTTCAAATTCTCACTGCGCATGTTATCTCCAGCAATTAGATGTCACATGCACACATTTCCCCGCAAGGCTTCTTCTTTTTGTGCACAGCAGAATATTTTGCTTTTCCAATTCCACTGAATTTGTTATTTGCAGTCCGGATGCAGAACCACAGTTGCCAGTCCCTGGTGTGCGTGGGTTTGGTACCTTAAGAGCAGGTCTTGATGTCTAAATTATTCCAGTGCACAAACTCAGGCTTTGTTTGGGGAGGATTAAGTGGGCATATGTTTCTTGTAATACCCCTGAATGATTTGTGTGTGTGTGTGTGTGTGTGTGTGTGAGTGTGTATCCTTATGTGTGGTGGGACTTGGGTATATTTGGACTTGGATAATTCCTGTTCCATTTATCTAAGTTTCAACTCCCAGTGGTTTGAATGGAATAGTACAAGTCTACTGTGCTTCATGAGACATGCCTAAGATCATAACACAATATCGCTAGCCAGTGGCTTAGGAAGGTGCCCGACAGACCATATCTGGCCCATATTAACCCTGAAGGGCTAGTCTGCCAGCTAAAGTTAAAATAATAAACCAGGTAGGAAACCTTTAAAAACAACAGCAAGTTGGTTTACAGTCTTCCTAGAGATCCTTGTAGGAATCAGTGGATACACTCGCATTCACTTCATGTACAGCTCTGCTGCAGAAAATATTTAGCCTAAATGTTTTATGCTAAATCATTTAGGAATTAGATTGAAACCTTCAACTAGAATACTCATTCATTCACCAAACCGCTTAATCATATTTAAGGTTGCTGGGAGGCTAGAGCCTTTCTCAGCAGACTCTGGGTGAAGGCAGGGTACACTCTTAACAGTTTGCCAGACCATCACTGGGAAGCACACACATACAACCATTTATACTCACACTCACACATAGGGGGAATCTGGAACAGCCAATTAGTCTAATGTGCATGTCTTTGGACTGTGGGAGGAAACCAGAGTACCCAGAAACCCATGCAACTATGGGGAGAACATACAAACTCCATACAGAAATGCCCTCACCTAGCCTGGGACACAAACCCAGGACCATTGTGCTTTGAGGCAGATGTGCTAACCACCTTTTGTCTTGCCTGTAATATTTGCACATGTTGTAAACATGTACTTTATGTTGTAGTTTTGTAGTCCTGTCTTATTTTTTGTAGCACCATGTTCCTGGAGGAATATTGTTTCATTAAAACTGTCTACTGTACCAACTGTACATGGATGACAGTATAAAAGACTGAATAAAAGATAAAATTTTATAGACATGAAACAGGCATCAATATCACGATCCATGCCTATATGGATTCACTGTAGGAACTCCACTGTGAGTGACTCTACTCAAGGCTGCAATGGGCTTATAATCTATGTATTATAGACTATATTTTCTGCACTGTAGTAGTAGGTAACTTAAGGCTACAGCCAGTACAGTGCACAAGGAACATGGATGAACAAATGCAGCAACTGTCATAAGGCTACTGAGTAATCTACTACCACTACTATCACTCCTACTACCACCACTACTACTACTACTACTACTACTACTACTACTACTTCTACTACTAATTATAATAATAATAATAATATGAAACAGCTCTACAGCAGCTTGTAATGACCAGAAGTTGACTAAAATTTAATAATTTGTTTCATTGAATAAACTGTTTTTAGCTGTTGTTGAATAAAACTAGACTTAAATTATGAAAGATAAAATTGTGACTTAAACTAATAAGTATTTTTTTCATTAAAAGACCAAAACTAAGTCTAAAATAGTGGCCTGAATGAACACTGGGGGAGGGATCTACAAACATTTGCACACTGCCCTTGATTTCCTATTCCCATTAGCTGTAGTTGGCTAAAGATAGATCTAAATATTTGTTTAGAGATAGAGATACATTTGACCATAGAGATACAGCTAGTCATTTGTTGTCTGTTTTTAAATATAAACCCAAAGTAGGCCTAAATAGCCCGTGTAGAACTAAAACCCTTAACTATAAATCCCTTAGATGTTTAATATTAGCTTCCATTAAGAATACATGTTCAATTCAAT
>JAQMYF010000021.1:34331330-34342510 GCA_030014195.1 Neosilurus mollespiculum
TATATATATATATGTATGTATGTATGTATGTATATGTAAGTCTGAAATAAGAACTTGGAGGAGTTCTACAGTTTAATTGCCACAGGTAGGAATGTGTTGTATGTATATGTGTTGTATGTATATGTATATGTATATAGATTTCCGTATGTATATTATATATATAAACATTTGTAATTTTTTTTACTGAGACTTTTTATCATTATCTTACCTTTTTCTTTACTTGGTATGGAGCAAATGTGTGCAAGACAATTTCCTCTGGGATCAATAAAGTATTTTGTTTTTAATTCTGTTTATAATTTTTCTAAGATGAAGCTTACAGAAAAAATATGTTTCTTTATTTACTTGCTGTGGGATCTCCCAGCACTTAGTGTGACCTGAAGGGGTAGTTCGGGTGACATGGATTCCCAGTGCCTGGAAACAAGGCAACATTTCTGAAGGAGTGCTTGTCCATAAGCATATTAGCTACTGCATATTATGTAATACGTTGTTTAAGTAGAAATCCCATTGATATTTGCTTGATTTAATATTGAAACTATCATTGTTTTATTACATGAATTAAATGCCTTAGTAAATGTGTTGCAAATTTATTAAAACAACAACAACAACAATAAACAAACAAACAAACAAACAAACAAACAAACAAACAAACAAAACCCCCCATAACATTGTTAAAACAAAGCTAATGTTGGTAACCTTTTCAATGGCAGTGCTGTGGCATATTATGTAATAACTGAAGCAGGTTAAGCATTTTTTTTTTGCATCTGGTAGGCTGTATTATTTGCTGGCACCGGATTCAGATGCTTGAGTTTTGGTTTGATTCAGGTTGTTTGTCCAACCTTTGTCATGCATGCTGAAGTGTTACTGATGTATGTTACTGAAAGACAGGAACTCAGTGTGAGGCTGAAGCTCTCTGTTTAGTGGTTACCCCTTGTATCTGTCCACACCTATAATGCCACATTGTTTGGGGAATGACAAAAGAAAAAAGTGCAGGTGATGAAAATTAGCTTTCTTCGTAGAATTCCTGGACTTATGCTCAGAGACAGGTCATCGACAATCTGGGAGAGCTTTGAAGGAGAGATGAAGACAGGACGCAGACAGGTCCAGACAGTACCCCTCTAGAGTTCATATCTAACAGTTGGCTTGAGGACATTTGGAGTATCCCCAATGAGGGGCCAGAATACAGCCAAATCTTGAATAACCTTCCCTGCTGGTTGCCAGTGTGAGTCCAATCAAGAAAATGATTTAATGGAAATGAAATGAATGAAATAACCAGACAATATACCACTACATAGCCTTAGGAAAGAACATAAAAAAAAAGAACTATCAACAGTGAACACCAAGCGTAAGTATTGGAAATTTCAAGAATAGTAAAGAAACAGACAAACAAGCAAGCAAGCAAGCGTGCAAGCAAACAAACAAACAAACAAACAAATCCCTAAATTCCCAGCGATGGCCTGGCAAGCTGTCCAGGGTGTACTCTGCCCTTGTCCAGAGTCGACTGAGATGGGTGCCAGCCTCCCCGGTGCCCTAATCGGTTCAGAAAATCAATAAATGAATGAGTGAATAAAATTTCTAAATTTCATCCCAAATTTGATTTTTGAGTAGCACGATTGGAAGGAATGAAATATTAAATATATAAAGTGGGTATGGAAAAGAATTGAAAAAACACAAAGCATTTTTCTAGCTACATTTGCAGTTGTAACTGCAAAACTGTAACTTATAACTGCCAAGTAAAATATAAAATAACAGGAACAGGTAATAAACAAACAAACAAACAAACAAATAAAGAGAATCACTGAGGTAAAGGATCACCATCCTGTTGGGATATTCTCTAGCAACTTTGAACATCCAGACTGTGCAATATTTGCCCATTCTTTATAATAAAATTGTTCAAGCATGGTTAATTGGTGTGGTGACCATTGGTGGAGTGCAAACCTTTTTCCTTTAGCCACTGTGTGGTTATCTTTGGGTCATTATCATGTGGGAAGGTGAACATGCAGAAATAGGAAAAGAATGCAATAAAGAGTGGCACTGGTAGTTTTTGAAAATATTAAAACTCCAATCAACCTGAGAAACAAATTTCAAATATTAAAATCATATATTTATTTTAAATATTTAAATCTTATCATCAAATAGAAATGAAAACCAGCAATAGTGTTAAGGGCAATTTTTCATTTCAGCACAAAAACTAAAAACAAAACAGCAAAAAACAAAACAAAACAAACAAACAAACAAAAAACCCAAACACCCAACCAAACAAAAAATCCCATCCTGCAGGAGCTTATTAAATTACAATTTCATCAGGGAGCTGTCCTTCCAGACAAATCATGCAAAAAAGCAGGTGGTATTTCATTTAAGACACATTCACTTTTACACTGCTCATATGTTAAAATCCCATTCCCCTCCAGCCTCTGAACAACTTTCATTCTCAGTGGGAGCAAACCAGCTCTTACTGAAGTACTCTACTTGTAAATGGCTAAGCAGAAAATGCAGAATCTATCAACCAAAAATACCTCTCAAAGGCAGCAAAAGAAGTCAATAATACATTGTACATTAACACATAAAACTCTACCTTTATTGTAGACATAAAATTTTGTTTCTCAACCACACACTTCTCTCAAGAATGTGGTACATTAGTAATTCACGATTCATATTAGATAAGGTATATTATCTAGAGGGCAACACGGTGGAGTAATGGTAATATACCAAATTAATTAATTATCTATGCATTATTATGCAGGGTCTTGTTTATTTACCCAGAAAAGGCTTTTTTAAATCTATGATACCCCTCAGTAAGGTGCTGTATATCTTAAATATTATTTTTTAGCTTGTAAAGTGTTCACTTTAGAATACCAATAATCTGGTGTGCAGATCTTACACACACACACACACACACACACTCACAAAATGCAGAATAATCAGAGAATATAAATAATTGAAGTTCAATAGCAATCGTAGTGACCCTTAAAGCAGCTATATCAGATAACCTTCAACAAAAATAAGTAACAATTTTCCACACTCTTATCTCGTAGTTTCTCATTTGCCATACCACTTATTCCTACCAGGGTTGTGTGGAGGCTGGAGCCTATCCCAGCTAATATTGGGCGAGGGTGGAGCATGCCGCGAACAGCTCGCCAGACCATCACAGGGCCAACACATGACCCCTCAAACTTACACCTAGGGTAAATTTGAAAGAGACAATTAGCCTAAAGAGCTAAACTGTGGGAGGTAACTGGAGGAAACCCACATAAGCAAGGGGAGAACATACAAACTCCACACAAAAACGCCCTTACCGAGCCAAGGACTCAAAACCAGGACCTTCTTTCTGGGAGGCAGACATACTAACCACTACGATATGCTGCAGTAAATAAATAAAGTTACTGAGTTCAACCACAGTAGACAATAGCAAGCCCACTTTTAAACGTCAGAAAGCAACATCAATTTTCTTTGTGATGCACTGCCAATGCATGTTTATGCAAGTGTGTTCTCTTTGGCTCTCTACTGGTGTTTTCATATTTGTTGTAATCCTTGAATGGTACATTAAATTAAAAACAAAACAAAACAAACAAAAAAAACAACAACAACAAAAACAGAATCTGGAACCCTTTATGCAGTTTTAATGTTATTTTGATTTCAGTTCTAATCTAATTGTTCAAATGTAATCTCTGCCTCTGTCCTGTTATTGGTATGTCACCCATTTATGTCTGTTTTTGTGTTTATCCTTTAAATAGATCGGCTACTTATTACCTGATAATTCACTCCCATTTTGCAAAGTCTTATCATGCTTATTAATACAAGTTTATGATTTTAAATTAGCTTTCTTAGTACATTGCTATCTTCCTGATTCCTGCTACAAACTTGGATTATGATTGCTGATAAAATTGCTGATACTAATAAATATGCACTGTTCTGCCTCTAACCACTGCATATTACAGGTTCCATATCCAAAAAGTTCTTAATTAGGAAGCTAAGAACCTAACTGCCCAGTGAACCTTTGGGAAATTGTTACTGCAAATATTATGAATGACTGTGGCTTCAAAAATCTTTTGATAAAATATCTTTGAACATTTGATGGAAGTTGTCCTTCAACTTTTGCACTACCATCATCCTTTAACAGTGAAACACTTGGATCAATTATTTCTCTCTTAGAAGCTTCTTTGTTTCAGTGAATTAGCTGCAGCACATTCATTTTAATAAAATGCTAGTGAGCACATACATAAACAAAGCATTTTCAGTTTCTTTCTCTTCCTGTAATAAGAAGTAAGTTTATGATTTTGGATGTGTACAGCCTGTCCAGTTTTTTTTTGTCTGTGCTGCACACTATTGTCTATCACAGTGGTTCTTAAACTACTTCTTAAAGTACCCTTTGACCAGAGTACAACATTTTGCTTTAAAATACCATGAAATAATAGGTAGCCCAGAGCCTGGATAAGCAGTCTAGTAGCTAGAGGGTCACCAGTTTGAGTCCACAATAAGAGTAAGACTGAGACAGGTTTTGTATTTGACGCCTACTGAGCAGGTTTTTATGTTACAAACCAACATAAAAATTCAGTATGTGGCAAAGTCCAGTTTTATGTCCTTTTGTTCCAAGTGTAAGGAATAACATTCATTTTTCTAATTATTTAATTATCAATAATGCATTACATTATTAATTACCTACCAATCATTTCAAAACTAGCTCATGGTACTATGCCACTTTTTGTTTGAATGTGTTTCAACTATAAACAGTATTTTGCTGTTTTGACAATTGAGGGTTTTAATGGGTATATCATGGAAAGACAAAGTCACAAATCTAAAAACCATGCATCGTGCTGGTCTTCCATCTATGGCTGACATTCTGATTAAAAAAAGTCTAAGGTGGTTATGCCATGTATACAGGATGGAAACTGAAAGCCTGCCAAGGCAACTGCTGTACTCCCAGCTATGTGAAGGCGCAAAAAACCAAGGACGACCCAGAATCAGATTCAAAGATATAATCAAGAGAAACATCAAATGGTGAGAAATAGACAGACTCACCTGGAAACATACTGCTGAGAACATTACAGTCAAGAGATACAGCTTCAAGCCAAAACCTTAACCACAGACAGTCATTGTCGAACTGACTGATTGCAAGAGAGAGATTCTGCTCTATACAAGTCTGGTATTGGTGTGAGTTTGTCATTTCCTTTTAATGAGCATGTCCTTTTTTTCAGGTGTTAGAAATACTTGGTGGCAGGGAAGCTACAGCTATTATTAAATTATTCTTGTAGAGTGTGATTAACTGTTTTATTTTGATCTGGCTTACTGCTGAAAGTAAAGTGGCATTCTTAGAAGTAACCCATGCAAGCAGAAACACCAGAGCCTGGGACTTGAACCCAGGACCTTTTTGCTGTGAGGTAGACATGCTATCCACTGTGTCATCGTTCCACCCAGGAAGTATAATTTGAAACTGAAAAAAAAAAAAAAAAGTAAACTAAGTGTCCATCTAAAATGTATTTTTTTTTATTTTATTTTTTTTTTTTTTACTGTGTGTCTTTCAGCACATCCTCACTGGTAAGGAAGTCACCACAATGAGGGAAACAGCTAAATTCACCCTCTTCACACAGTCTCTTCCACAGTTTCACTGACTTGGTAAAGATTAAAGATAAAGATTCAAAATTATTGTGTCCTTGCCTTGCAGACTGACATTCAACTCCTTTAATTTAATAAAATATCTGGTAGATATGCAAGCTTGGAAATCCAGTCAGTGTCTTTTAACAGTGTGGCAAGAGGGGATGCATTGTCTGACAAAAATAAATAAATAAATAAAATAAAAACATACCTCGTTTCACAGCTCGAACAACGCTTTACATAACCTATAGCATATATTCAGCCGTGTCGACTTTATTAAGGTTACGACCTTGACGTTATTGTTAAAAATGGAACGATGCTCTGGGCTCATCTTTTTTGTGAAAAAAGTCTTATAAAGTAGATGTAAATCCCATTCCTATGTCAAAAAACTCCAAAACAAAAACAAAACAAAACAAAACAAAACAAAAAAACCCCAACCAAAAAAACAACAACAACAAAAAACCAACAACCTGGTGGTGTTTCTGAAAGTGTGCTTTGCTTTTCTTTTGTGAGTGGAATCATTAAAGCAAGTTGTCTGGATTTGTTGACTTACCATGTCGTACCTAATTCAAAAAGGGTTCATAAATCATAATTCACATGTTGCTAGTCTCTCTCTCTCTCTCTCTCTCTTTCTCTCAGAGCATGCCCTAAATAAAGATGTTATTGTCCAGAGATTCAATATGCATATCATTAATAATACACTTTTTCTCCTGTACAATCAGAGACTCCATAAAGGCACATTTCACAAAAAGAACCCTATTTAAGATTTTCAAATACTGCTGACAATCTTTTGTTGTAGTTCCTGTGAGCTCTTTGAGCCAAACTCTTATTCCAAGCACAGCATCAAGCATTAATTTTACAGACTAATTTCACAGCAATCAGTGTGCAAGTCATGTGTGAAAAATGCCCCTTGTTTAAACTGAGAGCAGCACACTTCTCCCAATGACTGTGTGCCATATGCTAGATATACACAGGCATGCATTGATAGCTTTGAGAACAGGATGAGCATGTTGAGTACTGTTGTGTGAGAAGATAAATCATTGCATTGTCTTTTATGGTAAATTCAAAGCATTTAATTAAACATAACATGAATAATTTGTGTGTCTATATCAGTTATCAGCAGCAGCATTGTTTAACCCAAGGCTCAAAATGTAGTTTAGATGGATATAAGTGCTATGCATGGAACGTGAATGTAATGATACTGGCCAAAAGAACAGCTTACATAAATTGCAATCACCTACACACATGCCCGCATACACACACACACACACACACACACACACACACACACACACAGAAATACACACAGACACAGAGAAATACACAGAAATATACAACTAACGTCAGCCATGACAACACAACTACCTGTGTAATATTTTTATTGGTCCCATTTGTGCTTCCAAAGCAGCTCTGTCCTGCTAATTTCACTAGAACTCTGGATGTGTGTTGTGGTATCAGGTATCAAGACATTGGCAGCAGATCTTTTAAGTCCTGTAAATTGTTAGGTGGGTCCTCCATGGATCAGACTTGTTTATCCAACACATTACACAGATGCTGAAATCAGATCGGGATCTGGGTAAATTTAAATTCATATCAACACCTTCAGCCCTTTGTCATGTTCCTAAAACCCTTCCTGGTTCAAGTATTGTGTGGCAGAGCACATTATCTTGCTGAAAGAAGGCATTAGAGTATACAAAGTGCACTGCAACAATGTTTAGTCAGGTGGTATATGTCAAAGTAACATGAATGACCCAACCCAACTTTTTCCAGAACGTTTTTTATAGCATCACGCTGCCTCTGTTTGTTAAATTACGTTTTTATTTTATTATTATTACCTTTGAACCTTTTTTGCTTTTTAAATAAACCAGAGTACCCATTATGGTGGTTCCTGGTGCATATGGCTTCTCTTCCCAGGTATGTGTAAAACATGATTAAGCTGATAAAACCACTTTCTTCCATTGTTCTACGGTCCAGTTCTGTTTCTTATGTGCTGTGCCCAGTATAGGTGCTTTTGTTGATGCACATGACTCACCCTGGGCTTACAGCCTGGTCTTCAGTGAAACAGCCCCATACACAACAAGCTCAGATGCACTGATTACACTGTGTGTTCTGATACCTTCTATCACAGCAGGAATAAACTTTTTCAGCAATTTTTGCTAAAGTAGTTCTCCTGTAGGATTCACAGACAGGTACGTCTTCACCCTTCATGCACAACCATGAACTTTGAGTACCTTGAGTCATTTTTCCTGCCTCACTGGGTTGTGACATTGACTGGTATGTATAAACCTCCCCCTTGTGCGGCAAATTCTGTCTCACCAATGTAAAACATATTACTCTGCCGCTGGTCTGGGCTGAGCTGAAGCATATCCAATTGTCTAAACAGTCTAAAATCCATATAGCATATACCAAATTGAGTCAGCAAAGTGGTATACTGGTTAGTACTTTGACTTTGCTTCAGAAGAGTCCTGGGTTCAAACTCAGGAGTTTGCATGTTTTCCCTGTGCTTGCATGGGTTTCCTCTGGGCGCTCCGGTTTCCTTTCACAATCCAAACACATGCACATTATGCTAACTGGATATTGTTAATTTCCTCTAGGTGTGAATGTGAGCATGAATGGTTGTGTCTGTGTTGGCCCAGCGATGATCTGGCCAGTTGTTCAGAGTGCACCTGCCTTCACCTGGAGTCAGCTGGTATGGGCTACAACCTCCTCATGACAATAATAAAGAATAATGTGGTTCAGAAAATGAAATACCAAATTGAATACACAATTTCTTATATAAATATTCCTATGAAAAAAGGTGCTAGCTAGCGGTGGAATCGGGGACCAGATTAGCTCAGTGCGGCAAGTGTGCCGGTAAGTGATGTCATTACACCTGTTGTTATTAAAAAATGGGAGCAGTAAAGGAGCGGAAGTCATTCTGAATGGGAGTGGGATGGGAGCTGGAGACATTTTACTAGGAGTGGGATCGGACAGGAATTTTTTTTTACTGTGGCCCGGGATCGGGATGGGAAATCCACTCCCGTGTCACCCTCTATTTGACACGCATACAGACATGAATGTACACAAACCATAAAATAATTCAGAAATGCTTCCTTTCATTTATGTAGTGTAAACAAGAATCAGTCTATTCCAAGGGCTTATAGAGAAGCTTCTGCCTGAAAAGTGTATCAGAATGTAATAAAAAGAAACATTATGTCTGATAATAAATACAGATATGAAACTTAAAAGGGGAATATGGGTTATTATAATGTGCCTGAGCATTTCATCATTGAAGGCTGTTGGAACAGTTTCTGGAAACATATTTGAACAATGTGCAGCTAACATTTGTTAATGCTGTGGGCTTCTCAGTCACCACATATTAGTCTAATGACAGAATTTGCTAAGTGAATTATGTACCTTATAGAAAATTTGGTAAGCTATGCTGTATCTAAAATAAACTTGCCACTATGCAATACCTAGACTCTCTCTCTCTCTCCAGGAAAAATGTTATTGGCAAAATATGATGTAATGTATATTGCGATATGTATGTGGTAAAACACTACAAAAATACTTTTGTCTGCAATAATCCGAAAAATGGACCCCCCCCCCCCCCATAGTATACTAGACTGGTAATGTATTTTAGAAAATAATTAGTTACACTTTTAGTTACACTTTTCATCACATATATCCTTGTGTTGATTTTTTTTTTTTACTTTATTGAGCAATAAAAAATATACACCAGAGAAAATATTTAACTTTTTTCATTATTGGTTTTCGGTTCTTCTGTTCTTCGATTTTAATGATGTCCAACATCATTAAAAAAAAAAATGCGGATCAGCCAGTCTGGATAACAGTCTGAAAACATTTCACCTTATTGATAAAACAATGACATCCAGGGTAGCAAAATTGTGTGTGTGTGTGTGTGTGTGTGTGTGTGTTGTTCAATATTTAAAGTTTTTTTGTGTGTTTATCAGGCTCATTTGCATTTAGTTCATGTTCCAGATCTGTCTTTTCTCTGGAGATTTCAGCTAGTTTTTTAAATTCTGGACCCCACTTATCCAAGGTGTTGTAGTCCTGTTCAGAATTTATTCCAACTGAGCCTAGAGAACTGATGGAACCTGCTGGTGACCCTTGACCTTCATATGCATAAGTCTGTAGAGAATCATAAGGTGGTACACTAGCATCCTGGTTTGCCTCTTCTAGTCTCTGTTTGATGAAGTCATGGACACATGTATCGTCAGCTGTCTCCAGGGAGGTAGGACTATGACAGGTAAAGCCATAGTTGCAGGGTGTTCTTGTTGACTTGGGATATTCCACCTCAGGCCGAACATCTCTCCGGAACCTCAGCTCTTCAGCAGCCTCAGGATTGCGAAGAGCAATGATGTCAAAAGCTTCAGTGTCCTCCTCACCTCCGCCTTCATCATCATAAGTGACTATATTTTCCCGAACATCTTCCTCTGAGATGATGAGTGTCTCTTTCTTGCTTCTCCGCAAAGTGATGAACAGAATCACTATTGCTGAGAGGACAAAGAGAAATATTAATGATCACTAGCATTAATTTAAGATTTTACTTTTTTTTGCATATGTAAACAACAATCCACTTACATTTAATATCAAACCAGCATTAAGACACATTGAGTTAAGCTACAGTTCAGCAAAATGGCTTATAATATGGGTATTATGTTCTAGGTGGTAACCTGCTTAATAATACTAAATAAAACATTTAAAATGGTTGGAAAAACTGTAAATAAATAGAAATATTTTTAAAGGTACGAGAACTTCCCTTGTAGTCTTATAGCAGCCACCTCTGCTGTATCCATAATGAAGTTATTTTTAGTTTTATTACATAATTTGTAAAAAGCATTTTGGTTCTTCTCATTTTTCCTATTACAAATGAAGCAGCAATAAGCAGCAAAGCCTACCTTCGAATGACAAATTGATTACAGTACATAATTGCCATGGCAACTATTTACACTCAGTATGGTTAATTTGTCACCAACATCTTCTATTGATGATGAGAAAATCAAACCACTCTATAAACTCTTCTCCAGCACATTACAAAGACATTTTATGTGGTTAAGGTAAGGACAGTGTCGTGCAGGAAAATTATTCCTCATGCTCCCATGCTGCATTTTGTTATTTGAGTTTCAATTTTAAATGCATAAGATTAGAAAAAAATCAATTGATGTGATAATCTGGTCATTCAGTACATTTAGGTCATCAGATGACTTCATTTTATTGTGATGTAATGTTGCTGAGAGTCGACCTGACCAACTAAAACAACAATACCGTGGCCATTGAACACTGTAATTAAGGCCAAAGGTGGTCCAGCAAAATAATACAGTGATAATATTTTTTTGGCCAGGAAGTGTTCATTGTCATGCAGATATTCCTGAGACGGTTAGATATTTTTTATCTGTATTTTTTTAAGAATCTGATTTGTATTACCAGGATTTGTGCTATCCTTATTCTCAAGGGCCCCTCCTTGAACTGCCACCTTACTGTGGTGGAGGGGTTTGTGTGTCCGAATGATCTTAGGAGCTATGTTGTCGGGGGCATTATGCCCCTGGTAGGGTCTCCCATGGCAAACAGGTCCTAGGTGACGGGCCAGA
>JAQMYF010000021.1:34343601-34353768 GCA_030014195.1 Neosilurus mollespiculum
GCATCCCTGCTTAGACTGCTGCCTCCGCGACCCGGCCCCGGATAAGCGGAAGATGATGCTATGCTATGCTATGCTATTCTCAAGGGGTTTCCCAGGTGAAATGCTCAAACTTTATAGTCCTTGAAAAGCTGACTCATCCATTCAGTGCAAAGCCACAGAGGGACTGGGCAAGTGATGGAAAGAGGTAGGGAATAGGGAGGCTAATCAATTTGTGCCTCTGTTTCCAGGTCTTGTACATTTTAATAGTGATCAGTGGCCTGTGACAAGCCAAGCTTTTTTTTTTCTCCCACTCTTTTGCTAGACACAGCCTTGGCACCACACACACCTCACTGTACTTCACATTTCTAGCCTCCCACCTATTCTCTCTGTCTGTATAGCTACTTTAATCACTTATTCTGCTTAGCTCTCTGACCTTAAATAGTCTGTTCATAATTATTTGTTGTGGCACTGATGCCATAACTTCCTTGTGCAAAAACTTTCACAGTCTCTGTTTCTTTTTGTGAATGTGTGGTACTCACTTTATCTACTCTATCTCAATGACGCCCTGCTTTCAACTCTCCACCTCATGCCTTATCTCATTCTATTTATCAAGTTACATGATATTTATCTTCTAGTCTAGAAATATTATTGATCGCTGCAAAGAACTAAACATAATCTACCAACCATTTATGTTTACACACACACACACACACACACACACACACACACACACACACAATTTAGTTGGTGTTTTATTGTTTCATTCGTTTATTTCAAAATGCTGCCCTGATTCTGGTCGATTGCTCAGTTGACCCCCCAGCATGTGTTCTGCCCGGTCTAAATACCATGAACATGTGTAACCTTCATGCCTCACTGTTCAGGGACAATAACAGTGCTGACCTTCTAAACAACCCCCAAACACCACACATACTCACATACTGTACACCTTTCTAAAGAAACACTATTATGGAGATGTGCAAGTGTGACCTTTAATAAGGCTATGGTCCTGTTACTGCCGTCTTAACAGTATTGAATTTTAGATTGAATATTTCTCTAAATGCCACTGAATATCTTACATTTTCTGCATTTTTTTTAAGAACAAATAGCCAAAGATAAATACCCAGGGTAAAACTTCGAGAACGCATGAGCTGTATAAAAGATTACAAATAGATACAAATGAACGAGTGGTTTGTTACACATTAGAATATGCTGGATGGGATCAGTGCACTCTGATTGCTCCAAAACCTCAGGATTAATAATCATTATTCCAAGTGAATAATGCTTCACTAGAAATGGCAGACAAACACTCAAGGTTTGCGGTGCCTGAAATTCAATAAATTCAACATGATGCCATACCAGAAAATAAAACTCTTCAAACTTAATTTTATTTGTTCTGTGGAGCATTTTCATTGTACTTTGTACAGTGACAATAAAACCTATTCTATAGTATTCTATTTTAAAAGACACATTTCAAGCAGAAATGCAAGGTATGGAAAAAGAAGAGTTAAACAAATGTTTAAGGAAATTTTTACTTTTGTGTGAGAAGCAAGAACAGAGCTTAGGGTAAGGCTAGCTTAAAGCTATTTTTCATCCTAGGCAGTCTGAAATTCTTAAAGCCAATTAGGTGTTAAACACATTTTTATAAGCATTAATAATGTCTGGAGAAATCTGGCCAACAGTTCATAAAAATCCCCTGAGCCATGAAGCCGCAGAAAACTTGTATAATAACCACTTATCACCAGTGGAGAGATCACCATGGACTATTTAAAATTTTAAAAATCCCTGTGACTGATGAAAAGTTTTTAAAACTCGACAGAATTCTGAGTAAATTTAAAATAAATAAATAAATAAATAAATAAATAAATAAAAAATAAAACAAAACAAACAAAAAAACAAACAAACCCAAAACAAAACAAACAAACAAAAAAAAAACTGTTACACAGATGCTTCATTAAACGGTAGTGACAAAGCTCACCATGATGCCCGTCTGTTCTAAAAGTGTAATCAGGTTGTGAATTGCCTATTTAATAAACATACATGTCTAAGTTACATTGAAGTTAGTTGTTAGCTTAAAAGTTATTTGTTAGCTCTAATACAGCTGTGAGTTACTCTTCATGGCATGCATACTCTCACTGTTCGATCTGAAAAACAAGAATGCGCACGGACCACCTCATCTTTCACTGTAATGCGTAAAATATGTAAAAATAAATGAAACCGAATAGTGTCTTTTATGATAATGTTCCCATATAGTATATACTAAAACAATTATGCACCTCAGGCTCTGTAGATGTCACAAAATTGAATACTCTGCAGCATTCCCCTCACCTTCAGATGCGGTTATTTGTTATTTATATGCATCTACATAAATATGTTTTCAAGTCCTAGGGCACCAGACAGTATTGTTTAATTATGTCACTTGCAATTAAAAAGAATTTTATCCAATGAAGTAACAAAATGTGAAGGAAACTGACCAGTTCACTGAAGAACATTAAAATTACTTATAACAACAGCGTAACAAGGAGTTACATTTATGTCAAAAAGGCAAAGAAAGCTGCTAAGCTCATGCCTAAGTCAAAAATACTTTAATTCTTACAAATTGGAAAAAAGTTCAGTAAAAAATTAGACTTGCATAAACAATTTTTAATTAATTTTTTTCCATTTAAGGAACTTGGCAGATGTCCTTTTCCTGAGCGACTTAAATTTATCATTTTCAAACATCTGAACAGTTAAGGGTTAAGGGCCTTCCTTAAGGGCCCAACAGTGGCAGCTTAGTGATACTGGGCCTTCAGATCAGTAACCCAGAGCCACCACTGCCCTGCAGTGTGAACCACTAGTGGTCCACACTAGTGGTAGGACAAAAAGCTCATATTTTGCTTGTTGGCCCAAAGGCATTGTAATTTAGATGTCTGTGCATTTCACAAGCGTTTTGCAGAAAATTAGTAAAAGAATGAATGAATGAATAAGGCAGTGGTGGCCCGGTGGTAGGGTGCTGGATTGCTGATCCCAAGGTCGGGGTTGTCACTCATGTCCCCCAGTGTGGCTGACTGGGTTATCAAAGGCCAGCCATGTCTCTCACTGTCTGTAGTGAGAAGCATGTAAAAGAACCATTGCTAACTTTTGTAAGCAGTAGGCTGCATTGCAGTCAGCGTGTTTCTGACGTGCGATGGCCTGGTGAGCTGTCCAGGGTGTACTCTGCCCTTGCCCAGAGTTGGTTGAGATGGGCGCCAGCCTCCCCGCGACCCTAATTAGAATTTAGCAATTCAGAAAATGAATGGATGAATGAATTAATAAACAAACACTTTTTTATAGAAGTATTATTACAGACATTTATTCTCACTACAATTTCTTCGCATTGTACAATACTCCAAAAAAAAAACAAACTTGCTGTTCTATATTGCTTATAATTTATCTAATGAATTTATATGAAACCCATCTTCAAGTCAGAAAAGAATGTGGGCTGTAGAGGAAGGCAAAAAATATGCATGATGCTCACATTAACAGCATTTAGCAGACACATCCATTTTATACAACTGAGAGTTAAGGGCCTTGCTCAAGGGCCCAACAGTGGCAGCTTTGTGCTAGAGCTGGAACCCTCAACCTTTGGATTAGTAACTCAGAGCCTTAACCACTGAGCCATCACTGTCCCAATGCTTGATTTGTATGTTCTTCATGTGCTAAAAAAAGGTCCACAGAATGGTTCTGTGCATGATGCAAATCAATGGATAACAGGTGCTTAAGAGTTAAATTCCTCACTTTGTGCTTGGATCCTATTATTTATAGGAGTACTTCTAAAATTAGACCAATTGTAAGGCCAATACAGACCAATGATTAAAAATCGAATTCTATCCGCTCCACAGCTAAAAAACAATTTAATGGTGGAATTGCAGGGTGTGGATGTGAGCTTACCCAGTAGTATTAGCACACACAGCAGGATGGCGATAAGCGCTCCAGTGCTGAGGCCGGCAGAAGAAAGGAAAGCCTCACCCTGACAGATTTTGTGCTTGGAACCATGCTGACACTGGCACACACGCAGGGTCAGCGTGCTGGTGCTGCTTAGTAGGGGTTCACCTCCATCCCACACCACAACGGGAAGCTCATATATGTCCTGAGTCAACCTGTGGAAACGGTGCCGCCTCGATACAATGCTGGCCGTGCTGTCTGAGAGAGCGAAAGAGAGAGAGAGAGAGAGAGAGAGAGAGACAGAGAGAGAGAGAGAGAGAGAGAGAGAGGGAGAGAGAGAGAGAGAGAGAGAGAGAGAGAAATGGAAATGAAAATGAAAATAACAGGGTAAAGGAAACAAGCAGAGATATTAACATGTAAACAAGCAATCACAAAGCAATGAGGAAGGTCAGTAATGTGAAAAATCAAAAAAATATAATGAAAAATTTCCAGATTTGTGTTTGTTATACACAGAGGTTGAAGAATATGAAGATGAGAAAATAAAAATATGTGAGAAAAGGTAAGTATGATCAAGAGTGGGGGAAAAGGAGGGAAGAGAGATTGGATTACATGTGTGTTTAGAGTGCAGGTCATCCAGACTGGCTGGTTGCACAGTATACTCTCAGAGTGCTTAGGAGCCAATTCTCACAGATGGGCTTTTAATGGGGGAATTAAGGTGAGGTTCTGGCACTTACAACACAGAGAAGATGAGTCCTATCTAGTAATTGCAATCTGTAGCATTGAAAGCAAACCACTTGAACAGAACCTCAACCTAATGAGTTTCCGTATCTCTTCCTCTGCCATTCTGTCATTCCAACCCCGAATTGTAGCTATCCCTTTTAGTATACATGCTGCAAGAGTGTAAATAAATTTAAGAATAGGACAATGGTGTGAGACAGATTTTGGTTATAACAAACAATCAAGCTATTTGTCTTTGGTCCACTTAATACTATTATAACATACACCAATTATCACGTGGTAGGAAAAAATAGGATGCAAGTGACGAAGTGATGACATTTATTAAAAGTTTATGTAAACAAGTCCATGGTACAATTCAAACAAGCAGACTGAACCAGGCAAACAGAGTCCACACATTTACAAAAAAACAGAGGCAGAACCTAAATGAAAAGAACTACTGAGCTAAACTGGGTTATACACAGAACAAGAAGACAAGATACAAAAGCATATAAGCACAACAAGAGTGCAAAGACAGTGCCCTTATAAGCACTGACTGATTAGTACCATGAAGAGGCTCAGTTGCGCTGCACTTCAGTTCGCTGCATGGTTTTGCATTATGGGAATTGATGTCTGGCAGCACAAACCCGGAATTGTCCACTGTGTACTAAATGGGCCTGTATGTAAGGGTACAGTGTTATGTACACCATCATGTGGACACTAGGTCTGGATATGGGCATGAACTTGGATATGGACTCAAACATGAGCCTAGGTGTCAGCCCTGGCATGGGCATGGATTCTGGCATCTCAAATGTAGTCTCTGACCCAGACATCTGGCCTAGGGTGAGACAAAGGCTAAGGCTCAGACACAGGGTCAGGCTTAGACATAGGTCCAGGCTAGGGTACAAGTTCAGGTTCAAGCACAGCTTCGGGCTCCGATTTGGACACAAATACAGGTTCAGGCAAAGATACAGGTTCAAACTCATATTCAGCTTCAAACCTAGCATATATTCTGTTCCAACACAGATTTTAACATAGATTCAAAGAAGGATTTTAACATAGGATCAAACAAAGTTTCAAACAGATTCAAATATAGACACAAAGATTCTCACACACATTCAGATTCCAACACAGGTAGGTTCAGGCATAGAGTCTAAAATGAGTTCAGACATAGATTCTTACACAAATTCAGATACTAACACAGATTCGAACATACACTCAGGCATGGATTCAGTCACATATCGTCACTGTTAAGCAGAAACCTTCAATCTCCACATTTTCTTTTTCAAAAATCAATGCTTTTGGTCACTCTTAATGTCTATTTGTGGGGTTTAATACTTATGCATTAACATGAGCATGTGAACTAATTCATTTAACTCCACTAGATCCTCGAAATGCCACCTTGGAAAGACCTTGTATAATACATACACACCCTATTAATACATTTGTAGACACATAATTAATTGTTAGACTATCAAGTTAAATATTCTTGCAACTTCTTGTTGTTTTTCTCAGAAGACTTATGTGGTGAAAGTGGAATTTTACATTCAAGCTGGAGCTTGAGCTTATCCCAGTTTCTTTAGCATGAAGTGACCAGTTCAACTCCACCTGGATGGGATGCAGGTTACCTTTTAAAAATGTTTTTTACTGGTACCCATTTATACTGCTGGATAGACAGAGGCACACTTGTGGTTGAGACCTTGCCCAAGGGTCTTAGCACCGTAGGGGTCTAACAGGAATTTGAACCCACAACCTCTCGATCATGAGCCCAGCACCCTAACCACAACACCACCGGAGCCCCACAGTTGAAACAGGCCAAACTTTAAAAAATAAATATATATTAATTTAAATAAGATTACAATCCAAATAATTTCACAGTTCTTCAGAAAACTGCTTCCCCACCTCCCCCTGAAATGCTGATTTTGAGTGCACATGCTGGATGGCTTGTTTGGCTTTCCTGCTCTTTGCCTACTCTGCTCTGATTGGTCATCTGCAAGCTCCACACTCCACACGCTGGTAAGTAGACAGGGATTGGTGAAGATACAGCTGTACACTGGAAGATAAGGGGAATCAATGGGGAATGCCAGCTAATCAGAAGTGTACCTCCACCAAAAACGGCAAAAACTTTGTGTTTACATGCCTCTCAAACAGCAGAGAGAGAATTTTAAACATGCATTAACCTCATTATTTGACACTCTGGTGTCATTTAACATGGCTATTCAACACTAATTTATGGGTCAAACAAGTGGAAAAAGTATAATATCTTTCTTTTAATAATTTTGTATTCATCATTTCATTCAATTTTCTAAATCACTTTATTTTTTATTAGGGTTGTGGGGGGGCTGGAGCCCATTCCAATTGACTCTGGGTGAAGGCAGAGTACATTATGTACAGCTTGCCAGATCCTCACTTGACAGCAGAGACAAACAACCATTCACACTTGCACTCATACCTAGGGGCAATCAAGAACATAAAATTAGTCGTTTATGTCGTATTAGTTTGTGCCGCCTGTAGTTTTGTATTCAGTTAAGACTTAATGCTATTTTATACACCCTACATCTAAGTGGTAGAATAAGGTCAGACTAGATGATACTTTCATTCATAAGTATACGACTATGCATATTTTATGTACTTGAGGCCTCTACACATTTTATGTATTGAAGTAACTCTTTTTTGTTCTGTGAGGGCCTCAGATGTTTGTTAAATTAGTAAACAAACACCATCGTGAAGCCTAAGGGGCACACTAGACAGGTCAGGTATAAAGTTGTGTAGAAGTTTAAAGCAGGACTAGGTTATTAAAAAAAAAAATCAAGCATGGAACATCTCATGAAGCATTGTTCAATCCATTATCTGAAAATGGAAAGAGTATGGCACTAAACTGACAGGCCGGGCAACGACAGTATTGACCAGAGAAGCGGCCAAGAGGCCCATGGTAACTTTGGAGGAGATGCAGAGATTCACAGCTCAATCCCAATAAAATATGTTCATGTATTGTGGTTGTAATGTAACACAATGTGAAAAAGTTCAAAGGGTATAAATACTTTTGAAAGCCACTGTATGTATTTGCTTGTTTGATTGTTTGGTCTAAACACATCTGATTTCAAAGTGAGTTGAAGGTGATGGGTTAGATTATTGGGGAAGCAATAAAATGTGCCACTCTGTGTAGCCCAGTTCCATTTGAGTGAAAAAGAAATGGATTGATAGTGTGACACTGGGCTTAAAAATAAATAATACTAATTATGTTATGTCATACTTAATGTTGACTCTCTATATCAGGTTACCATGCACTACCGAAAAAACAAACAAACAAACAAACAAACAAACAAACAAAACAAAACAAAACAAACAAACAGATAAATTAATAAATAAAAAAAATAGAAGGTAAAACATTACAACTGAAAGTTGTAGTGGTTAGGTTATAAGTCTCGCTCACTAGCTGCAATTATGCTTATGACTTCTTTGCACTAGAGGCTTGTTTGTCCGTCTGTCCGTCTGTCATACTTTGGTTTCCGGACGATAACTTAGAAATGCTTCCTTGGATTTCGATGAAATTTGGTTTGCGGATTTGTCTTACAGATATCTCGCCTTGGACTGGTGCTTGCCAAAATCCATGCATAAATAATGAGCCAGCTGGACTTAATTTATTTAACACTATAGTTTGGTTTCCGGACGATAACTTGAGAATGCTTGCTTGGATTTTGATGAAATTTGGTATGCGGGTTTGTCTTACAGGTACCTCGCCTGGGATTGGTGCACACCAAAATCCGTGCATGACTTATTTTGTTTAACACAACAGTTTTGATTTTGGTTTAAAGAAGATATAGATCAACTATAAAATACACGTTCCTGGGCGGCGGAAGCTTTGGACCCCTGCGGCTATTTTTTGTTACACAGGGCTTAGCTGACCGAGTCTGTCATGGTTAAAATAAGTAAATAATAAATTATAAATAATGTCATGAAGTATACACTGAAATAATTGTGCACCTTAGTCTCGGTGGATGTCGCTGATTTAAAAGGACTGTTCACCGATATTCACCTCACCTTCGTGCATAACTGTTAAATATCACCCTAAAAGCAAAAGGCAAAAAAAGTACGCCTTAGTTCCATTTAGTAATTACTAGAAAACATGCATCCAATCCAGTTTTATCAAACAGAAATCTTACACTCCTGACAGTTTTAGACAACATAATTCTGACTTTTTCTCAAACATCTTTACTGAATTATACCACGTTCTTCTCACATTACAACCTTAACACAATTTAAATCAAAGACAACAAAAAATATTTTAGCAATTTTTAGCAGAATATTTCAAATACAAGTGCAAGATCACCCCAGTAAGGTATTAAAAGGTGGGATCCTCTACACAGACAGATAGAAAATCTAGGGTTCTAAAAAAAAAAGTTCAAGCCAAAACTCTAGATACATATGTACGCAACTGTGGACTATGAACCATGAATATTGGGCCAGTGAGAATCATCTGGAAAATAAAATTTTATTACCTTACCACAAAATGGTGTTTTAGCAGAGGTATTGTAATCACGTGTTTGTTTGTCATTTTGTCTGTGAACAAAATCCTCACCACATCCATAAAATGATTTTCACCAGTCTTTGTGGAGACACCTCAGTCCCAGAGATAATTTGAATTTGAAATTACAAGGTCAAAGATGAAGGTCAGAAAAAGGTAACAAAGTTTTGGAGATAGACATTTCCCATGTTAAACTTTAAATTGCCTATATCTGAAAAACAAAATGGCATAGACTGAAAGATGCAATGAATCACAAATAGAAAACCATATACATGCTTTAAATGGCATAATCCCCTTTGTCCTTAAGAGACCTTGAAAGGAAAAAAAATCAGTTTTGAGTGCGTGTAACTTTGAAACAGGCAGCACGGTTACATAGTGGTGGGCAGCACAGTGGCGTAGTGGTTAGCATGTCTGTCTCACAGCAAGAATGTCCTGGGTTCAGATCCCATTCTCAGCAAGAGCATTTCTGCATGGAGTCTGAATCCTGTGCTTATGAGGGTTTTCTCTGTTTCCTCCTATAGCCCAAAGACATACTGCTCCAAATTGCCCCTACATGTGAGTGTGAATGGTTGTGTGTGTGTGTTGGCACTGCGAGGGTTCGGTGAGCTTTTAAGGGTGTACCCTGCTTTCGCCCCTCATAGAATTAAGTGGTCTGTCGTTATTATGAAACAATAATAGGAAACCATATCTGGAATTTCAGATGAGACAATTATGAGAGCCATCTCATAAATCCTTTTTTTCTTTTTCTTTTTTTTTTTTTTTGCTAATTTTGTCACGTCCATATGCTATAGAATATATTGTAGGGATCATATGGGTAATTAAAACCAGTACCCATATAGAGCCTATTTGCAACATTATTCATGCAGTGAGGTAGAGGGACCTTGCACTCTGAGTGCCCCTCTAGTTGATCTGCATGCCAGAAGCATGAAAATCTCTTATAACTAGAAAATGCAATTTCTGAAGAAATTGCGATGTGAATGCTGAAAGCTGAAAGGCTTACGCTAAACTGGATAGCTGAAGTTGAATGAAACCTGAAATTAATGGAAAAT
>JAQMYF010000021.1:34426898-34438059 GCA_030014195.1 Neosilurus mollespiculum
TTAACTGTCGCCTGACAGCAAATTTTAGCATATAAACAAATATATATATATAGATATATATATATATATATTTATGTTGAATGCCACCATACAAGTGCCTATATAATTTCTTGCTGTAGCAATGCTAGAATTATTATTATAAGCTGCATTAATATAAAACTTTACCATTTATTAACTTATTATTAATTTATTAATTAATTTATAACACTTTCTGAGATTTCTAAATAAAGCAAAGGTAAAAGCTGATTTTTCAATGATGGCCTAAGGATGTTTTCTGTTTTTTTCTACTCTGGATTATCCTAATTAATTTAAATTTAATTAAATTTATTTGAATTACCATAATATCTGATACTTTTATTTTATTTGTATTTGTAAATTTGATCCTGTTCCATCTGATTGTATTAACAGATTTATGCTCAAATAACAAATGATCAGACAGGTAACAGAAGCTCCTGACCAGTGATTTGAATATTCACTGCAAGAGGTTCAGGAACATTTGCATTTACAGCATTTGGCAGACCCTCTTATCCAGAGCGACTTACAATTATCATTTTTATACAACTGAGCAATTGAGGGATAAGGGGCTTGCTCAAGGGCCCAGCAGTGGTGATAGTGGGGATTGAACCGCTGACCTTCAGATCAGTAACCCACCACATTATCCACTAAGCCACCACTTAATGGTTTCAGTCATAGCATAGTATACAAGCCTATCTAGTCGAAGAAACAAGAATAGACAATTGTTCAGTTGATATTTTTTAGCTGTCAACAGTTACTCAACACTGAGCTTACTGTGCCACAATTCTATTGCTAAACTAACTAGATTTGAAAGATTTCGATCATGGTTGGTTGTTGAATAAACCAGAAGTATGGGCAACAAAGGAAAATTAATGCTGCAAAATCATTGTGTTAATGGCTTGAATTAACTACAGTCTCAATAATTTTATGTGTCATGCAGTATTTCAAAAAACAGATAAAAAGAACCCACAATAATAATGTTTTCACTCTGAATCAATGTGGATGTCATGGGAAGTATGTTTTGGACAAAAAGCACATGACTTAAGTTATTATTTGATTAATCAATATTTGACAATAAAGCATATGATTTATTCATTAAGTGATTCATCATGAATAAAACTTGTTAATTTTTATTTTATCATATAGGTTTAGGTGCTGTCTTATTTTTTAATCTTTTAAAGCAGTTAGAATACATGATATTTTTCATTTGCAAAAGTCACCTTTAAGGTGCATAACAGATTGCCTACCTTTCCTACATACTGTGCATCTGGTCCAATGTGCTCCTCCAGGACAAAGAACTGGTTCCATATCCATCCCCTCTTTGGTCTGTGGTGGACTTCTGTCTCTCCATTTTTTGTGTGGTTCTGACTGTGAGTCAAATTCTGACTCCTGGAGATCATCCTTGGCTGTCCATGGTATCTTGCCCCATAGCCTCTCTCCAGGAACCAGAGACAAAGAAGCAAACGACATAGACAAAACTTTGGACTCACCTTCATGATGGTGAGTAATAACAATATTTCCCCAAAGTATCACAATATTCCAATTGATTGAGATTTTCCTGAAGCAATTATATTCCTATAGAAATGGGGTATCTTCTGCTTCATGAGCTTCTTCTTTATCTGACACATACAGTCAGTTTGGAAAATTTGCTTCTATTTGAAACCTTTGGTTCTATTTTAGAAAGATGGGATCCAAGAAGAAAGAAGGGGCAGAGCCAGAGGTCCAGAAAGCTTTTATGATACTCATATTTCAGTCATCCATATCATCACGGCTGTACAAATGCATTTACATAATGGACTCAGAGAGAAAAGTTAGAAAAGTTGAAGAAAAGAAAAAAGCCATCTTGAGATACCTAGAGACAGAGAAAATAATTACAGTAATAAGGGAAGTCAGCTGTCCAGTATGACAAGGAGGATATTGCACAAAATACACTCATATTCATGGATAGAAACTCCTAGTACCATATATTCACAGATAAATGTGAACTTTCTAATATATAAATCTAATATAAAAGAAATAAATATTTTTTAAAACACAGTGAATACACACTAACATTTGCCCATCTATTCTACACACAGTATTTAAGAATGATTTATAGGTATGCTTGACTCAGGGATTCTAAATTCTGTGGCACCATGCAAGAACCAGACAACCCACAAAATGTTCATTTTGAGAAAAAAAAAACAAGATGAGTTTTTGTTTTTCTAAAACTTAATTTTATTTCTAAAAAATCTTGGGAAATAGCATCTTTCTATGAAATGAACATTTGGCAAAATTTATGTAAAATAAAATTTGTCCCAATCTGGGATTTTTAAAGCAAATCTATAACAACCCCAGGATTTCTTTTAAATCTATGCAATTTTTTTCCTGCAATAACCCAATAACCCACACCGAACTACATACATAAATGCCCCTTACTTTCATGTTTTCTTTGTTTTATGGTCGGTCAAAGCAGTCTAAGTATCAATTGAATGATAGAGAATTAAACTGTTCAACTTGCCTTTCTCAATCTCCCTTAAAACACTGTTAAAAGACTTGTTATCTTGTTGCTGAGTGTGGCCTTTTCATGGGCACTGCCATCTTGAAACTGTGGGTTATCTGCTCCTTGCATGGGAATTGACAAGTATCGGTAGAACTGCTATTGACACCTATTGTCATTTGAATGAACTAATACTGTTCTAACAATTTTATAGATGGTAATATGATGCCTAAGGTCTACAATAGTGCACTGGACTCACTTTTAATGGTCAAGTGGGTTATCTGGTTCTTGCACGGTGCCACAGAATTGTCACATATTTATATTATATAGCTTTATTACCTCCACAGCAAAACAGAGTTTTGGCAAAGGTATTGTTATCGCGGGTGTTTTTGTTTGTTTGTCTGTGAACAGAATCCTGATCAGACCCATTCAAGGATTTTCACCAACTTTCTGGGAACACTACCTTATCTGAGTCTCAAAGATTTAAAACTACATTAATGGCATTTGGCAGATGCCTTTACCCAGAGCGACTTACGTTTATCATTTTTATATAACTGAGCATTAAACAGTGACAACTTGGTGGTACTGGGGCTTGAATCCCCAACCTTCGAATTTCTAATCCACAGCCTTAACTAATTAGGGTCACGGGGAGGCTGACGCCCATCTTAGCCGGCTCTGGGCGAGGGCTGGGTACACCCTGGACAGCTTGCCAGGCCATCACAGGGCCAACATTCACACCTAGGGGCGATTTGGAACAGCCAATTAGCCTACTGTGCATGTTTTTGGACTGTGGGAGGAAACCAGAGTACCCAGAGAAAACCCACGCATGCACAGGGAGAACATGCAAGCTCCACACAGAAATGCCCGAGCTGGAAATCAAAGCCAGGCTTTCTTGCTGTGAGATGGATGTGCAAACCAATACGCCACCATGCCACCCCTAAATATTACATGAAATTGCTAAAGTATAAAGGGAAAAAAATATGGGTGGAGGAGAAAAAGGGTTAAGGTGTCAGTAAAAAAGTAGAGAGGAGGAATGTTCTATTTAAACTTTCATAATGCATTCGAACTCAAATATAATTTATGACATTGCTGAAAAAGTGATCCATATTATTAATGCTTGGATTAGATTTTGGCAGCTTAAAGCAAGTAGCTTTTCATTCAGTAGGCTGTTGGTTTGGTTGTAATTAAAACGCCTCATCAGACCTAGCCTTTACATCACCGTGAAGCCTAACTACTCTGTTTCCCTGGCACCTGCCTCTTATCTTTGATCCAAAATAGACAGAAAGTTTGTTGGAAATAAAGCTTCACAGAATATCATTAGAGGATACTATTTGCCTAGTAGCAGTGTTGAAAGGTAGAGACACATTTGCATGTATGTGTGTGTGTGTGTGTGTGTGTGTGTGTGTGTGTGTGTGTGTGTGTGTGTGTAAGAAGGCATGATAGCAGAGTGAATAATGACCAAATCTGAATCTTGAATATGTTAGAAATAAAATAAATAGTAATGCACAAGAGTGTGGCATGACTGCACAATTTTTAGCACTGTGGCTTCATAGCAAAAATGAGGACTAACTTGTGCAATTGAGTATGCATGTTCTCCCATGCTTGCTTGGGTTTCTTTCAGGTGCTTAAAACTTCCCATAAAACATGAATGTGAATATGAATGATTGTTTCTGTATTGGCCCTGTGATAGACTGGCAAACTGTTGAGGGTGTACACCTCTTCTCGCCCAAAGATAGCTGCTTTAGCTTCCTCCGTGACCTTAATGTATTAGCGGTACACTTAATGGATGGCTGGATGAATGGATGGTACGCAAAATGGGTAGACAGACATAGGGGATGGCCCTAATCAGAAAATATTGCACATAATAAAGAAGCAATACTTTTGTCAACTGACTAACACTTGAAGTTGTTAAAGTAGACTGAACAGAAGTAGAAAAACACAAATGAGATGCTGAATGAAATTATGGATTAATGGAACTGCTGGGGTGGGGTTTGGAACGGGGGTGGGGGAGGGGGGATCTCAATTTTCCACAGCTTGTTTACTGCAGCTAATTTAGACTACCAAATGTCTCTCAGCCTCCACTGTAAAATATGCACAAACAGGTGCATGCTCCTTCAAATACAGACCAGTATCAAATTTATGCTGGATTCTGGGTGAACATATTTCATTTTTTGACAACCATACATTTTTTGGTCATCTACAAGCAGAAGAAAGAGATAGTGATGCAATAAATACAGAAATATGACAGTTTTCATTTCTGCACACTACTGAACTGTGGAGAACTGCTTGAATTATATTATTCATTATGATTGATTCCACAAGTCATTTTTAGTCTCTCAGATCTTCTTTTGTCACGTCTTGTCAAATGTAACTATAAGGGACTTTGTTGTTGCTTAAGATTTTTCTCAGGACGATTATTTCCCTTCTTATTTATACCTCATAATTTATATCCTAAGTTAATATTATTGCTTGGTAAACAGCATTTATTTTTAAATCCAGATGCACACAAATGTACAAAATCAAAAGGTAATTCTAGACAGAAATTGTTACTTGCTGCTGCTTTCTTTTGTCATGTAATGTAGTATGTTTATTTTTGTATTTCTAAGGAGATACCGGAAGGCTGAAAAAATTCTGTAAATTCTTTCAATAAGGCACACCCTGGCACTTTTTTTTGACTTCCATTGCTTTCCTTACATTCACTTTTTACCCTACTCATTTGCTGCATATTATTCTCCCACATATTTCTCCTCTTACTGTGCCTACCATTCTCATTTATTATTATATTACCACCTTTCTCCTGCTTTGATACACTGAGTGCATGTGTTTTGTGCATTATTTTATTAGGAGCCCAAAGTCTACCTAAAACTCCAGCCTTATAATCAGAGTGAGTGGTAATATTTGGTTTAGATTAGAAACAAAACTCATTAGTAATGTGCCTTGTATACAAATGATATTTGGATGAATTTTGATGGTATTTTTAGTAATTGTGTGGTGGTAATTAAAAAGGGAAGGAGGGAGAAAGGTAAGGAAGGAAAGAGGATGTCTGAAGACAGAAATTCAAAATCATAAGGAAATAGATTCTTCCAACCTCCTTATTCCATGAGGACACTGCCTCTGGGACATCATTTATCAAAATGTTCTATGGTAAATACTGTATTTACTATCTTCTGCATTTCTAGCATTTCCAATTCAGTATCCAATAACCTATGACCTTAAGTTCAGCTATGCTGGATTGTAAATAGCTTGGGTTTTGCATTTGGGCATGTCAATAAAATGACCAGTCAGTTATTTGTTATTTCAGTTAAATATTCTTACTTTCTGTCTGGGTCAGTGTGGGTGCTGTGTTATGCATGCTACATGAATCCTACCATATGTTTATGAATTAAACTGTAAAATTTATGAGCTACCAGGTTTAACAGCACCACTAAGGACTCTAACAGTATATTCAGAAAATAGACAAAAAAAAGAACAAGAAGAACAAGAAGAGGAACAAGAATAATGATGATTTAATTTTCTTTAGGCTGATATTTTTTAACTCAAATCACTGGATGATCTGTATTATATCTTCAACTGGGATTGGGAGTGTGAATTTGAAATGATTATTTTCTTTGTCATCCTTTTACCACCGTGCCTTTGAAGGAGAAACTAAAATTATAGAGATTATGCACACAATGTCCAATCAAAGTACCAATACATACAGATGACAGAAGTGGAAATTAGAAATGTGTGTACAATTTTTAAACAACATATTTATGTGTAGTATTCAGGAAAAATATTACATGAACCAATTAAAAAAGGGCTTAAAAAATTGCCTGTCTATCTTTAAAGGTCTATGAATTTTGTCTTCAAGCAGTTAACAGATATTAGAAGTCCATCTCATTTAATGTCACAACCAGCCATTACTGTCTAAATGTAAGGGGTTGTTTCAGCTACGTATTTCTCACTGACATTTCTAAACATGGTCAATGGGTGATGCACACTTTTACATTCATCTGGACCACAAACTGCTGTGAAGTGACCAAATCCACATGACATAAGCAAAAAAAACAAAAAAAACAAAACAAAACAAAAAAAAAAACGCAACAAAAATATATGCATGCACCCCATTGCACAATATATGCATGCACACTGTTTTTAACCCAAAATTCTGTTTCTATATTTGACCCTACACTTTGCTTTATTTAACTAAGGATTTAAGGTACAGAGGCCAAAAAGAAGTAAAAAAGTGTGCATGTATGTATGTTTGTGTGTGTGTGTGTGTGTGTGTGTGTGTGTGTGTGTGTGTACATGAGTAAATTTCATCTTGTCGCATCTAGCTGGTAGGGGTGAATTAGAATGTGGATATGTGTGACAAGAGGGTCACTAAGTCAGTAATTTGTAAGTAGATTGCTCCAGGACACATTTTTCATCTTATCTAAAAATAGAAAATCAATAGAGAGAGGTTGTCAATATTTTTCCAACTCTCTCTTTACTTCTCTATCATTTGTTTTCTTATAACTAAACCTCACAAGGTGCGGCATGGTGGCACAATGATTAGTACTTCCACCTTACAGTAAGAAGGTCCTGAGTTCAAGCCCCATGCCTGGTGAGGGTGTTTCTGTGTGGAGTTTGCATGTTCTCACCATGCTTGTGTGACTTTTCTCCAGGTACTCCGGTGTCCACCCAAAGTCCAAAGACATGGGCATTAGAATTATTGCCTGATCTAAATTCTCCCTAAATGGGAGTGTAAATGGTTGTGTATGAGTGGCCTTAAGATGGACTAGTAAGCTGTTCAGGGTGTACCCTGCCTTCGCCCAGAGTCAGCTGAGTTAGGCTCAAGCCTCCCCGCAACCCTGGTTGGATAAAGTGATTTGCCAAATGAATTAACTAAATATTCAGAAAACAAACAAACAAACAAATAACTAAATAAATAAACAAACAAATAAATAAACAAATACAAACCAAAAATAAAGTTAAACATTACTTAAATAAAAATTTTACCAACATTAATTAATGTTTGAATTTTAATAATCCAGTGATGTCATAATATGTTAGAGGGATTAAAGTAGTTCTTTAACTATATTAAGCTGACGATTCTTGTTGTATTTCTGATTTTTCATGCAGGACTTTTGTACTTGTACTTTTGCTCAAGGAGACATTGCGTCCCTGTAACCATAGTAACACATTTTCCCCTGCTTGTCCATGCAGGGTGCAAGGTCAAAGGGAGAGAATGGGCTGCAGAAGAGCCGCTAACTGAGATAACAGGACACCTCGGGGGACTTTATCTCAATGTGAGAAATGTAAGGTGTAAGCGTGTAAACCAGCTGAAATGTATGTGTCTCATTGTCAGTGTGTAAGACTTTAGAGCCCTGTTTTATCTCTTGAGAGTAATAAACAACAATGAGCTTTATTAGGGTCATGTGGAGCCCATCCCTGTCCACTATGGGAGAAAGCAGGATACACCCTTCACAGCTCACCAGACCATCGCAGCAGTCCATTCACCTGATATGATATGATATTATTTTAGCCCTGTCATAAAGCACATACTGTATAAAGCTGGGTTTATTTGCATACAAACATTCCTTGGCAGCAAGATGAACTGGGTAATATCAATTTAGATGGGGCTAGAAAAGTAGCAAAGTTTTTAATAAATTGTTCCTGCCCATCTGCCCCTAAACCTCACAAGTGAATCTACATCATTAACAAACACCCTATCTTTATCCTCTGCATATGTTTCTTCTTAATGCTGTCAGTCATCTCATCATACCTGTCATGAGATGTTGCCCACTGCAAGATAATCCTAATGATGATTTTGAATTGATTACCCTACAAATACAGGTTTTTTTTTTTTTTTTTTTTTTTTTTTTGTTCCTATAATAAATTTATAAGCATATCCAGTCTGTGCTTCACTAAACACATGATGGGGCTCAGCTGGCTTTAAATGAAGACTTATTATTATTAAAATGAATAATTTTAATACCTTATGAATTTGACATGAAAAGTCAGCTATGCTGTGTTGATGTTAGGTTGGAGTTAGCATTTGTACATTTTTTATGACTTCATTCATATTAATTAGTTTAATATATATACCATCTCTGATTAAGGAAGGAGAAAAACAAATGTTCAGTTTGGCTGAAATTTTTTTAAATGATTTTGACCTGCTGACTTGCCTTATTATTCTGAGATATACAGTCATGGCCATATGTGTTGGCACCAATGAAATATTTCCAGAAAATATCCTATTCTGGGGCAGTGGTGGCCCGGTGGTAGGGTGCTGGATTACTGATCCCAAGGTAGGGGGTTCGAGCCCCGCTGTCACTGCTGTTCCCCCCCAGTGCAGCTAACTGGGTTATCAAAGGCCAGCCATGTCTCTCACTGTCTATGGTTAGAGGCATGTAAAAGAACCATTGTTGACTTTCATAAAGAGTAGTCTGCATTGCTGTCAGCGTATTTGGATTGGATGGGACATGTTTATTTCCTTATGTGCATTGGAACAAGACAAAAAAGAAGGAGAAAGAGGAGAAAAAAAGCCAAATATGACATAATTTCGCACAAAACTCAAAAAATAAGCTGGACAAAATTCCATGCCTTGCACACAGTGAAGGCAACGTGTACCAGAAGCAGCAAAACAACCCCAAAACATCTTTGGACCTCCAACATGTTTGACTGTAGGCACTGTGTTCTTTTCTTTGTTGGCTTCATTCCACTTTAAGTAAACAGTAAAATAATGTGCTTTACCAAAAAGCTCTACCTTGGTCTCACCTGTCCATGAGAAGTTCTCCCATAAGGATTTTGGCTTATTGGAAATTAGCTACAGTGATATAGGTTGTAAACTCATTGATTATGTTGCGCACAGTGGACAAAGGAACATCACGATCTCTGGAGATGGACTTGTAGCCTTGATATTGTTGTTACTTTTCCACAAAAGGTTTTTGCTTCTCAAGTCCTCAGACAATTCACTGCACCTTTTTCTGCTCTCCATGCTTAGTGTGGCACATAACACAAAGTAAATTTTTCTCCATTTTAACTGGTTTCAGGTGTTATTTCTATCTTGCCAGCACCTGTTACTTGCCACAGGTGAGTTTAAATGAGCATCACATGCTTGTAATAAAATGATTTAGCCACTAATTTAAAAATTGCCAATAATTTTGTCCGGACCATTTTTTTCTGTTTTGTTTTTTTGTGTTGTTCCAATGCACATAAAGGATATAAACATGTGTATACCAAACTATTTGTAATTGCAACAATTTTCTGGGAGAAGTGGTATATTTTGCGAAAAAAATTCAGGGCTGCAAACACTTTTGACCATGACTGTTCACTACCATTCAAAAGTTTGGCATTACTTAGAAATGTCCTTGTTTTTAAAAGAATCACACTTTTTTTCAATACAAAAAGATAGAATTGATCAGATAGACAGTCAGACATTGTTACTGTTGTACATTACTATTACAGTTGGAAACAGAAGAATTTTTAATAATCTACATACAAAAGCCAAATTTCAGCAACTATCAACAACTACTTGTGCTCCTGTATAGACTCAAAATGGCCAGTAAAAAAGAACTATCTTCGGAAATTGATCGGACTATATTTGTTATAAAAAATGAAGGCTATTCAATAAGAGAAACTGCCAAGAAAGATTGCATACAACGGTGTGTACTACCCCCTTCAGAGAACAGCACAAACCGTCTCCAACCAGGATAGAAAGAGAAGACTGAATAAGAGGACAAGTACATCAGAGTGTCTACTTGTTAGTTACGATGTTTGGGTCACAAGAAGAACAATTCTAAGGCACAAAATAAATAAAAAGATCTAGAGGAGTGCTTGAGCACCATCTGTCATACATGGTGGGGGAAAATGTGATGGTCTGAGGTGTTTTGCTGGTGGTAAAGGGGAGAGTTGTACAAGGTAAAAGGGATCTTGTGGGAAATGGAAGAAGTGCTCATGAAGTCAGTCCAACTTGTGGGAGGTGCTTAAGGAACCATGGGGTAAAACGTCTTCATTTTACCTAGAAAATTTGACAGCTACAATAACAAAGGTCTGCAAGGCTGTAATAGCTGCAAATGAATGATTTTAGACAAATACAAAGCCCTGCGTTTATATAGCCCTGCGATTGCCTGGTGAGCTGTCCAGGGTGTACTCTGCCCTCGCCTAGAGTTTAATAAGATTATTTAATAAGATAATATTTCCTATACATTCTGCAACTCAGTTGATGGATGTTAGTTTGTGTTTACAGGGAAAATTTCCAAACTTTAGAATGATAGTGTACGAAAGGAGGCCAGTTGTGTTGTTCACTGCCAGCTCTTGCATTACTGAATGCTCATCCTGGTCTCAACTGAATCACTGTAGAAGAAGAGAAGTCAAGAAAGACAGATTGCTTTACACTTACTGAAGACTAAAAAGCAAGAGCATGCCACTTTTATTTCTCTTGCTGATCAAGCAATCATCAGTTCTCGAAATCAAACATACTCTTTAATGCTTTTCACGGAAAACTGCCAAACCTCTGTTCGTGTGCATGCGTGTATATGTGTGGTGGTGGTGCCTATATATTTCTTAAATGTGACAGGAGTGAGAAAGTCAGGAAATACTGGCAGTGCCACTGAGTGACAAAACAATCTCTCTCTCTCTCTCTCTCTCTCTCTCACACACACACACACACACACACACACACACACACACACACACACACAC
>JAQMYF010000021.1:34476177-34487668 GCA_030014195.1 Neosilurus mollespiculum
GATTTGTTAGTTTACCCATCTGCACAGAAGTGAGCAGTCTACAATTTTATGATAAGTTTACTTTAAGAGAAAGAGACAGAATATCAACAAAAACAATATGCTGAAAAAACCCTTACTGTATTAATTAATTCATTTAATCATTCATTCAGTACCGCCTAATCCTACTTGGGATGCAGGAAGGCTGGAGCCTATCTCAGTCCACTCTGGACAAAGACAGGGTACACTCTGAACAGTGTACATACACAACTATTCACACTAACATTCACACAAAGGAGCAATTGGGAATTGCTCCTTTGTACCTGTGGACAAGCACAGGGAGAACATGCAAACTCCCTCAGAAATGCCCTCACCAAGCCCGGGACTTTCTTGCTGTGAGAGGGACGTCCCAACCACTTTGCCACTGTGTTGCCAAATACATTGATTTAAGCTTATAGATACATTTACATGCGTTTGAGGGATATAGGTATTTAACCACCAAGAAAAACATGACTTAGTACTTAGGTGGAGAAACCGTTGTTTCAAGCAGAGGAGTCAGATGTTTATTGTAATTGGTCACCAAGTTTGCACACATCTCAGGAGGGATTTTGGTCCACTCCTCTTTACAGATCCTCTCCAAATCCTCAAAGTTTTGAGGCTGCTACTTGGTAACTCGAAGCTTCAGCTCCCTTCACAGATTTTCTGTAGGAGACCCCACAGATTAGGGTCAGGAGACTGGCTAGGCCTTAATGTGCTTCTTCATGAGCCAAGAAGATCTCATCCAAGAACCTCAAGGAGGTTCTCATCCAAGAGTTTATGGTACATGGCTCCTCTCAGTGTGGTGAAGATGTCCACTTAGCTCCCTTAGCTGAGAAACAGCCCCAGGCATAATGTTTCCAACTTAATGCTTGACAATGGGGATGGTGTTCCTGGGGTCATAGTAACATAACTCTCCCTTCAAACACGGCAAGTTGATACCAAAGAGCATAAAGTTGGTCTCATCTTATCACATCACATTTTCCCAAGCCTTCTCTGAATCAATTAGGTGTTTATTGGCAAACTTTGTGAATGCCTTGATAGTGTGCCTTAATAAGCAGGGGGACCTTGCAAGCACTGCAGGATATCAGTCCATGGACAGATTCAGGGCAACTGATGGTCAGTTTGTAGTTCTTCCCTTTTCGAATAATCACACCAACCATTGTATCCTTCTCAACAAGCTTCTTGCTGTTAGTTTTGTAGCCCATTCCAGCCTTGTGTAGGTCTACAGTCTTTCCCTGATGTCATTTGACAGCTCTTTGGTCTCGCAGAGGGTGGTAGATAGGATGGAATGGAAGAGACTGATTATGTGGACAGGTGTTTTTTATACACATAGTGAGTTGAGATTAGGAGTAATTTCTTAAAGTGGTGGGACTATTCTCTGTTTATCTCATGGGCACTTAATTGGCTTGCCTGAGGCAGAATTCTTGCTGGTTGGTTTGGGGACCAAACACTGAAATCACTTGTCAGAATGGAAATCAATTTCTATCCTTCATATAATGTGTTTTTCTGGACATTTTTGTTTATATTTTGTCTCTCTGTTAAAATAAACCTACCATAAAAATGAAAGACCACTCATTTCTTTGTAAGAGGGCAAACTTTTGAAAACAACAGGAGATTAAATAATTATTCCCACCATATAAACAGAAAAAGAAAAACAATACACAGTTAGAGCTACTGGAAAGTCTGCTATCTTCACCAGTGCTGGATGTTAAAAAGCAGCACATAGTCATTTGTAAAACAGCTCCAATTCAGGCAGCAAGGTGGGGTTGTTGTTTGGGCACCCGGCTCACAGCAAGAAGTTAAAGTTCCTGGCTTGGCGAAGATGTTTGTGTTGAGCTGCTCCAAATTTCCCCTAGATGTTAGTGTGAATGATTGTGTGTGTTGGTCCTGCAATGGACTGGCGAGCTATTCAGGGTGTACCTCGCCTTTGCCCAGAGTCAGATAAGATAGGCTCCAGCTTTCCTGTGACCCTAGTAGGATTAAGTAGTTCACCAAGTTTATTAATTAGTTCTACTTCACTAATTTGACTGGACAACCCATGTTCCAAGAGACCTTATACATGTCCTTCTAGCACCAAACCAATCACATAGGTCAATTCTTCAAAAATTGTCTGAAATCTGAAAGAACATAAAATAAACTTTCTATTGATGCATATCTTTTTATATGCAGTACTATACAGAGATATGGACAAATAAATTATTTTTTTTAAATGGAGAAGCTCTATAGCAGCATGTATTTTTGTAAAAGCTCTCACATACTCACTTGCCGAACCACTTAATCCCATTAGGGTTGCGGGAAGGCTGGCGCCTATCTCAGCTGACACTGGGCAAAGGCCCGAGCAATTGCAGGGCTAACACACACAACCATTCACACTCACACCTAGGAGCAATTTAAAACAACCAATTTGTCTTAGAACTGTGGGAGAAAACCAGAGTACCCGGAGGAAACTCATGCAAGTACGGAGAGAACATGCCAACTCCACATAGAAACACCTGAGCTCGGGACTACACAGTGGTTCTGAAGTTATGGCTAATTGCTGTATGCTACATACAGGTCACAGGGAAATAAATGAAATCCCATAAACCTCGTGAAATGGAGACATTCATAAACACTATAATCTGCATTATTTCTTATGAAATCTCAACCCGGAGATCGCATGTTTGAATCCAAGTTGATGCCACAGCCATTGGTAACCAATCACCAGCCAATCATGGCCGTCTGTGAGCTCATTCGTACAAGGGGGCTCTTTTCCTCCGAGTGTGTTAGGCCGCCCCCAAACACGCATGCGCAGCAGTTTGTAAAGGGGTGGGTGGCAGCACTGCATGTATGATAGTATGCGTGCATACTTACACCCTTCCCTGTTTGGTGGTGGTCATGTGATAGGAAAGGCAATAATTGACAGGTGTGAATTGGATATGACTAAAATTAGGGGAGAAACTGGTGGAAATAAATAAACAAAAAAATAAATAAATTTTCTTATGAATATGGTAAATAATGTTAAATATTCTTAGGTAAAAACAGAAAAAGTTTGAAGAGTACTGAAGTCAACAAAGGATACTTACTTCCTTCATTCAAGCAATATGTACTTCCCAGATAGAGTTTTAAAGCATAACTTTAAAAGCTTCTCCATCCAGAGCAGTGCATTTAGTGCCATTGTCTAGTGGTGAGTGAGTGCAGCATCAGAGAACAATGCTAACAGTTTCTAAATAATTCAACGTGGAAAAAAATAAATATATGGACTTAGGCAACGCCTGGTGCAGGGATATTTGTTTGCCCATCAGAGCATTCAAGTAGCAGTGATGGCTAAAGAAGGGGTAAGGTGTTTGTGTGTGTGTGTGTGTGGGAGGTGGTGGTCTGTTATCTGGGAGTGCAGCTACAAAGGAATAGTGTAAAAGAGCTGTGTAGTGACCTACAAAGAAATACAGATAGATAATTCCAAGGTTCTACTATGCTATGTGGTAAATAGAATAATGGCTCTGTTATATTATGGAGTTAACTATCCTGGCATAGTATGAATCCACTTGTTGGATGTTCTCCCTGTGCTTGCATGGGTTTCCTCCAGGTGCTCTGATTTCCTCCCACAGTAAAAAGACATGTACATTAGGTTAACTGGCTGCGCCATATTGCCCCAAGGTGTGATTGTGCATCGTGAATAGTTGTACGTGAGTTGGCCCTGTGATAGTCAGTGGCAGGGCAGTGATGACTTAATGGTTATGGCAATGGGTTACTGATCTGAAGGTCAGCGGGTCAATCCCCACTATTACCACTGTTGGGCCCTTGAGCAAGGCTACAGATAAAGATAACTGTAAGTCGCTCTCGATAAAAGCGTCTGCCAAATGCTGTAAAAAAATAAATATTATAGTCTGGCGAACTGTTCAGGGTATACACTGCCTATGCCCACTGTAGGCTAAGAAAGGCTCCAGCATCCCAGTGACCCTAGTAGGAGTGATTGACTTGGCAAATGAGTGAGTTAGCGGTGTCTTCAATTCTTATTTAAGTTTTCATATACATACCTGACTGGGCTACTTCCTGCATCCAAATCCTGAGCGGTCACTGCTCCAATTATGGTGCCTGCTGGTGTGTCCTCATAAACATCCATTGTGTAGTATGATTTACTGAAAACAGGAGGCTCATCCACATCCAGAACATTAATCTTGACGGTTGCTGTGTCTTTAAATGGACCAAAATTGTGAAATCGTGGGTCTAAGTGTGCATTTGATGCCTCCACTGTAAAGGTGTAGGCCTTTTTTGTCTCATAATCCAGAGGCTGTGGAAGGAAGGAAACAAAGTAATAAATAATCTAGCATGTAACTCGCTTAATGCTGGATTTTAATCAGTGAACTAATGACGGCAGGGGTGGCTTAGTGGTTAAGGCGATGGACTACTGATCCGAAGGTCAGCAATTCAATTCCACTATCACCACTGTTAGGCCCTTGAGCAAGGGCTCTTAACACTCAATTGCTCAGTTATATACAAATGTAAGTCAGTCTGGATAAAAGCGTCTGCCAAATTCTGTAAATGTACTAAGTATTAGTCTCAGTTCTATTCACTATATCAAACCACTGAGCACATTGTAGTCAAGGATTGAATCCAAATTAGTACTAAGTGTTTTGCTTCAAGCTTGTGCATCATAATTGCCACTACTTGTAATACTTCTAATCAACTGGGCTGTATGTCTATCATATCTGTCAACCCTGATCATGTTTTGTACATCAGGAACACAACCATCAATTTCACAGAAATTTAAGATTGAACAGGTCTTCTGTTGCCAGTTAATAAAATGTTCTGCAACCTGCAGCTAAACACAAAAAAATATGATGCATTTTAATTAATAATTTTGTAAGACATAGTCCCCTTATTCTGTAAAGTACAGTAACTTAATATACCTACATTAGCCCTTTAAATACCATCTACATGGTTTACTCTTACTGAATGAAAATCTAATGTATTTTTGTTATGGTCTCTCAACATTCTGCTCTGTTCACTGTACGGCAGCTACTAAATGCACTGTTAATCACACAACACATTCAAACAATCTGGGGAGTGAGGAAAAAGACTATATACACAAGCACAAACTATAACGCGGCACTAAACATTAGTGTTGTGTAGCCCCAATAGTATGTGTTGTGACTTCTATTCTGTGTTTAGTTGGATTTTATTTGCTTTACCAGTTTACTGCTTGTCTGTTTATGACTCTAGCCTAGACTTTGATTTTGCCTGCCCAGTATATGATCTTTGCCTGCCTGATCCTCAACAGTGAGTTGGTTATACCTGTGATATTTGCCTCATCATGTTACCTGTGCCTGCCCTCACACTGATCTTGGACTGTCTGTTTCTCAATATAAAACATCTGCATGCTAGAAAAGGATTTCCATTTTAACTTGTATCAGATGCACCTCTATATTGAACCAATGTTTATCAATGTTAACTATGCAGGTACAACAATCTTTTTTGCATTTTAAAAATGAAACCAATATGATTTAATAGCCAACAGACTAAGAAATTGTTTAGGAAACAGAAAAGATAAAGACCCTTGGATATTCAGTGGTGCAGGTCATATGTTTGGCCACAGAGAGATATTGTATCAGCACATTTTTGGTGTTCAAGGTCATGCTGAGAATATAGAGTTTCGGAAATTCGATACCATTTATCAAAAACTTCATAGAATCCAACACACACACACACACACACACACACACACACACACACACACACACACACACACACACACACACATACAAGAGGTAAAATGCATAATAGTGATAATCTCATTACATTGACATCTCTCATGGGGTGAGATATAGTAGGCAGCAACTGATCAGACAGTTCTTAAACTTGATGTGTTAGAAGCAGGAAAAATGGGCAAGTTAACAATTAGAGAGAAAGTGACAAGGCCATATGCAGTGGTTAGTACCTATACTAACTTATTGCAACTGGTACAAGGGAAGACCAAGGTGACAAGGTGATACAAGGTGGACCAGTCACAAAATTATGGGTGCATGGAGATGGGAGGCTAGGATGTGTGTTCTGATCACACAAAATTGCACAAACTACTAAAAAGGTTAATGCTGGCTTTACAAATCTCAGATTGCAGATTAAATACTTGATTACTGTCCACCTCTGAAAGTGCCAACAATGGTTATGTGAGGATCAAAACATGATCATGGAGCAATGGAATAAGGTGGCCTGATCTGATGATTCATAAATCATATGGACAGCTGAGTGAATGTCACTTTCATGTGGAATAAATGGCAACAGGATGGACTATGAGAAGAAGGGAAGACCCTGGAAGCATTGTGATGTACTGGACAATGTTGTGCTGGGAGACCTTGGGTCCAAGAATGTGAATGTGACACGAATCATCTGCCTAAGCCTTGTAGCTCAAGTATACTCATTTATGTCTTTGATGTTCCCTAATTGCAAAAACTATTCAGGAATAGGTTGAGAAATATTGGTATCTGAATTTCCCTATCTATAGGATGTGCTGAACAAGCAAGTCCAAACCATGAAGGCCCTTTGCACTTTATGATAAACAATACAGTTTTTCAGTATAATTACTTTAATTTTCTGAAAACTGTCCCATGACTGACAACAAAGATCATTTATTTCCTCAGTGACACATTTTAGATTATCCTACACTTTCATTCAGTGTTTCCATGTTGGCAAGTGATGGTCTGGCGAGCTATTCGGGGTGTACCCTGCCCTCATCTGGAGTTGACTGGGTTGGGCTCTAGCCTCTCATGGCCCTCATAATGGATAAAAGAGTTCGGAATATTAAATGAAATCAATCTGTTACTTTTTCAGGCTTTTGTTGCCCTGTCTGAACCTTTTGTGAGCCATCAAATTCAAAATGCTAATATTCACTTCAGTCTCACTTATTCTTCAGTCTCAATATATGATAAGTTTGCAAATCACTGCATTCTTTTTCTTCATATTTTACACAATGTCCCAACATTTTTTGTAATATATTATTTTTACAATATATTGCACTATTCACTCAAGCTTATATACTATTCAAGTCAATTATTTACTATTCAATACTATTATACTACACTATTAGTATATATTAATATATTAATTAATATCAATATAGTAATATATCACTATACTATTCAAAAGTCAATATGTAGTTTACAGCATTTAACCTTTCAGGCATAGTGACACATTTTTTTTAATTCTTCACTTGCTAAACCATTCCATATGGATTGAAGTTCATTCATGCTATGCAAAAGTCAAAAAAAATAAATTTGTGACATCTTTCAATTTTTCAAAAAATTTGGTATTTTCAGTGTTTTTGTTTATTCGCCATACTTTTACCTCAATATATTTGATTTGATTTTTTTGGTTTTCATTACCTACAATAGCATTGTTCAATACATTTTACCAAAAAATTATAGAGAAGTAATTTTTTATTTCTTTTTATTAGGATCCCTTTTAGACAAAAATGGTGGGGTATAATCTTTACTGCACACAACTGTATATATACTTCTGTATCTTTGCATCCACTCTTCACTTTAGCCATGCAGTGGATTTTAGCACTTTTGGAGTGCAACTGTTGTGTAAATGCTTTCACCCCTATGGCTAGCTATGACTAATTGCCATGATAAATAAAATAGCTGAATAAATTTTTATGGTGTTCTCTAGCTGTTTAGAAATTCATTCACTTGTGCTCAGTGTCTAATTTAGTGTCTGTTTATCAAACAGACTTAGTCACTCCATATGTTATTACTATATTATAATAGATAGTGTTAAGTGAAAAGACTTTTTTGTTATATACTTGCCAAAGCATGGCAATTAGTCTTTTTTTTTTTGTGCAGCTCCCAGTTTATTTGACTCTTTATTTGGCTCTTATAAAATGGTCATACTGTGGAGACCCATCTGCTTCTCCCTGGTGTGTTCCTCTCTTGGAAACCAAAAAGTATGCTGCATTTTTAATACAGCCTACATTAGTTTGTGTTGAGTGCACTATTGCAATAGCTCAAATGCATTTTGGTATTCCTGTTTTTTCTTTCCTTTCTTTCTTCTTATGTTCTCCCTAAAGTGAACAAAATGGATTAAAAACAAACACAAGGATGCTGTAAGTGGAAGCATGCCCAGCTTCCTATGGCGGTCCCCAGGGCATCAATGGCACCTTTATTTTAGTACTGCGTGTGGGCAGCATGTTCTTGTGTCTGCTATATCAAACACATGAATGAGTTGCTGGAAAGCTTATGCTCCTGCTGAAGCTTTCCTCAAATTTTGAAGCAAAAATGAAATGTATAATTTGTATTGTTGGACTAGTAAACTCTCATTTAATAAAATATAACAGCATAGTATAGCAGATTGCAAGAAAATCTCAACTATGGCACACATACAAAATGGTTAAACTGTCACAACCTGTTGAAGTTAGTTCTAATATTTTTGGTAGGTAGTGTATTTTCATTACAAAATAAGTAAAGGACACGACCAAATTCCTGATTTTAATTCTGCTATACAAAAAGTTACAGTTGGCAGAAACTTGGCTCAGTGCCATGGCATTATTAGCAAGAAAGTGACCTGTTTATGCAAAGGTAATAAAAAACTGTTTTTAATAAATAGATACGTTATTAATTGTTTCTTGTCTGAAGCTGTTGTGTATATGGTGCTATCTTGTTAAAACAACAGTTGTGCTAAATAGAGCTAAATAAACAAATGTGCTGTGAAAAATGTGTTAAATAGTACTTTCACTATTTGGTACAGCAATAAAATGTGTATTTACTCCTACACTGTCACATGTGCCAAAGCATGCATAGATACACACTTTCATTGTTCAACATTTTATCACCTTGAGACTTAAAATATCTTCTTTCTAGACTATCCCCTGATATTTCACATTGCACCTATGCTTCCCGCTGTTCTTTTAATTCAAATTCAAATTCAAGTTTATTGTCACATACAAATTATACACAGTACAATACGTAGTGAAATGCTTAGTACGACTGTCCAAATGACATATGTATTCTACTAATGACATATGTATTTTAACATATGTATTCACAGTTAACCTATTACTACTTTGCATAAATATCGGTTTGCTTCATCCATTCATTTTCTGAACCGCTTAATCCTAATTAGGGTCAAGGGGAGGCTGGCGCCCATCTCAGCCGACTCTGGGCGAGGACAGAGTACACCCTGGACAGCTCGCCAGGCCATCGCAGGGCAGAAACACGCTGACGGCAATGCAGCCTACTCTTGATGAAAATCTTCTCATTATTATACTTTGTTCAAACTAATACCCTTTTGTTACTCTCTGCTATACTCTGTGAACTAAGTATAATTCATAGATTTTCTTATTTTGTTTCTGAGTATTCAGATTCGATGCATTTTCTGTTTTAAGGTTAAATGGGATCTAAAGGTGAGGATTGATTTTCTGATAAACGTTTGTCAATTTTATTCATATTAGAACTTTCCAAGATTTTACTGTAGGTGGCATTGTTTACTCCTGATATAATTCATGAATTGTGTATTATATACAAATAGCAGCACATATTCTAACGGAACAACATAACCAGTGATATGTGATTCACACCACCTCATTTCCTCTTTATAATTATACTCCTTACTGTCACAACTCTTCTTGGGGTGCCAGAGCCCATAATGATGTCATTCAATAATCTTCTATGCGCTAAAGGCCGTAACTCATCAAGACCAGAAGAGCTGTTAGCAGTTAACATGCTCTTAAGAGATTTACAGTTCAAACAGGAAATTAATGACATTTTTAATGGAGGAATGGAATGGCTCACAGTGGCTGTGACATGGAGCGAGCTTAAATGATGGCCATTAATTTAAGAGGGTTATTTGCCCATCACTGACTTTCAAAAGTGAAATTCCAGATCAAGAATATTTTAAAGGTTGGGCAAGATATAATAGACTAAATTGCCTCTACTGTCTATTTCAAACTCTACTATTTACTTTGGCTTACTGCAACCCCTACCCTAAACAACTAAACAATCTGGTTCCCCTTTGTCTCCTCATAGGTGGTGGCTGAGTGGTTAAGGCATTGGGTTACTGATCCGAAGGTTAGCGGTTCAATGCACACTACCACCACTGCTGGGCCCTTGAGCAAGATAATTGTAAGTCGCTTTGGATAATTTTTGATGACTAAACGTTTGGCCCACTTTGGGGATTTAAGGAATAATATAATGTTGGCCTAAAGAGCACAATGCAGACTATTGTACACTTGAATGTTTCCTGCAACATTTTTATTTAGTGTATATTCATTTGTAACCACTGTGCATATGTGTGTGTGTGTGTGTGTGTGTGTGTGTGTGTGTGTGTGTGTGTGTGCATGGCACATAAGTGCAAAAATTCAGAACAATCTTTCAGATGTTGATACAAGCACCAAATTTGGCACAAAGGTTCTATAAGGTTAACTTTTGTAAATGTGCATATTAGCTACCTGAAAAATATTCTTATATCATTTCCAGTCTTTTTAAATATCGAACAGCTTGACCTTAAGGTATATGCTTAAGTCTTCACAAACACTTCATTAAATGTAAAATGGGAGAAATTGGGTGATTTCCCCAATTTTAACACCTTCATAATAATATTTAATACAAATATTTAGAATGCGGTACAATGGTAATGGTCAATGGTAGATTGGTAGAATGGTAGATTAGCAGTTGCATGTCCCATTTAGTTCCATTAGTTGGTTAGGTTGTTAGTCAGTTACTTAGTTAGTTAGCATCAGTCCCATTAGTTAGTTAGATTCCATTTTGGATATTCCATTTTCGTGTTGCACCAAAAGATTTAGGACCAAATTCAGACATCCTAATTGTTGAAGGATCACCACTGATGAACTGTTTCCCACCAAGAAAGTAAAAGACATCTGAATAGTATGCAACACACAAGGTCATCCCCACTGTAGAAGCTTACACTTCAAAGTGCATGAGAACAGATATTATATTTGATGTCTATTCTGAGGAAAGCTGAAACCAGAACAAGAAGAGTGAGGTGCAAAATGTTGAGTGACAGCCAAAAGGAAGTTACCATCTGACTGGAAAAATTTCTTAAGAGACAACAATAACAAGTCTGAACTTTTCTTGCTGGAATGATTTTTCTAATATCTTCTGACAACATGCGAAACATGCTGTGGTACATGGTGCTAAATACATTACTATCAAAGCAAGTGCTAAAGATGTTCTTGAAATATAGCAATTAGCATTATGTAATGGTTGAAAGATATTGATCTGCAATAAATATGGCTTGCTTAAGGACAAAGTCAGAACCTGGGATGGATACCAGTTCACAATCTGTGCACCATTGTGGGACCTAAAAAAATCAATGGTCTGCTCTTTTCCATGTGATGTTTTAGCTTTCTGTGGGAAAGAAAAGATATTATCATGGCAAACATAGGCTGTTTCCAGAGATGTCAAAAGCATTTGCTACGATGGGACTCAAACCCAGGACCTTCTTGTGACGAGAAAGTTCTAACCACTACACCACCATGTCCCTATAT
>JAQMYF010000021.1:34580479-34592792 GCA_030014195.1 Neosilurus mollespiculum
TTTTGGACAGTCGTACTAAGCATTTGACTACATATTGTACTGTGTATAATTTGTATGTGACAAATAAAATTTGAATTGAATGTTTGTTTATAGGAATACCTAGGTATTTCACATAGGCCTTACTTTCTAATGGCATTACTTTATTTATTTCATCTTCAGGTATGTTGATTTGTGGTTGATAGGTTAATTTCCTTTGGCAAGGATGGAAGATTAGAAAATTAGATTTTTTTATATTTAAAGTTAACATGTTTGAGTTCAACCATGAATGCATACTTTTAAGCTCATTTATAGTTACTTCAAGAAACATTAAGTTTTTATCAGCATAAAGAATATTTGATCATTGACAAAAAGAAAAAACTGTAGTTTATCTGAACAATTTTGAATATCATTTATATATAAAAGAAACAGTAATGGTCCCAATACAGAGCTTTGAGGCACACCACAGCTGGTATTGCACTCATTGGAGATACGGCTGTTTTTACAAATCAAAAATTTGTATTGTTTGAGTTCTATTGCATAAGTATGATATAAACCAATCATTTATAATACCACAAAATCCATAATATAACTTACACAATATTATGTACCATAGAACTATGTTACTATAGAATACTATGATTATGTACTATAGTAACTATGTTACTATAGAATATAATTAACAGTATCAAACGCCTTTTTTAACTCAATAAATACTCCGCATCAATATAACCGTTTATCAATGTTGGCCTGTATTTTGAATATCATATCAAGAATTGTGTGTTCTGTGGAGTGTGCTTCCTGGAATCCATATTGAGATGGGCTCAGAATGCCAGTGTTATCAATAAACAATTTCATTCTATTGAACATCAACTTCTCAAATATTTGGTTAAAATGAGAAGAGTAAAATTGGCCTATAATTATTTACATCCATTGTGTCATCGGTTTTAAAGAGTGGTATTATTTTGGACTTTTTCAATTTAGACGGAGAGGTGCCCAATATGATTAACATTAAGCTAAGATATTCGATAGAAATATGCTGCAACACTTAAGCCTTTTTGTGGTACCGGAATAAAGTCAATACGATTTGTTATTTGGAATCAATAAGATCTCAAGTTCTACTTGTTACGTCTGTGTTGAACTCTCTTCCTGACTCTCACACACCTCGAGCACATTCTCCTGAGTATTAATGATCATCACCTGCACCTCATCACCAGCGCAGATTAGCATCTCTATAAAAACCCCCGCTAGACACACTTCTGTGTCTAGCCTCGTTGGAAGTACACATTGTTTATCAGCTGATTCCCTGTAGCGCTTGGACTCCTCTACTCTCTTTCCGCGATCCCGTTTTCACCCCCGAAACTTCTCCCGAAGTTTCCCTCACTCCTTGGTTACGTTTATGGTATTTGTTTGTTTGTGTTCGCCCCCCGTGGCAGGTTTCATTTTAAGTTTTTTCTCAGTTGTGTTTTTGTGGCTCACGGAGCCCGGGTTCTTTTGCGGTTATTAAACCCTCGTTATTTTCGTATACTTCCTCGTCTCTGAGAGTTATTCATTACTACACTACTTCAGTAGCACTTACAGGTGCAAAAAGAAATGAGTCTTCAGTTGATTTAGTCATACTGAGGAAGTGACGATGATCAAATTGCAAAGGTGGTAGCATGTCAGCAAGTTTTGGGCCCTGTGGCAAAATTATCAATTAATGCATTAGCTTATCTGGGTCTTTAGGTAAGGGTATTCGTTTACATTTTCTTGTTTTCTGATTTCTAAAGTTGTTTATTCCATCCCATGTCTTTCCTATATCGGTGATATTGTCATTAAAGTACTTATAAAAGTAATTCCTTTTACTTATCCTAATAAGATGACAGATTTTATTCCTATAGAATTTATATTTCTTCTTTTCGCCTGATACAAACAATTTATTTTTAATTTTAATTGATGCATGAATCCCAGAGGTGATCCATGGTTTGGTTAAGTGTATCGCTCGACGACACAGCATTGTTTTCATTGGTGCATGCTTGTTGAATATTTTGTTTATTTTGTTTAATTTATTATAGAAGGTAGAAAAGACTTTATAGATATTACTACCCTGTTGCTTTATAAGCTTATTCCAATTTAAGTCACGTAAGAAAGATTTGTCATAATGTGAAGAATCATGCACTTTTCTTTGAACTGGTTTTATCTTTTCCTTTGTGGACTTCATAATGCAAAACTAAGAAAAATGATTATTAGAGTCCGAAATATTGCCACGTGCACATACCTGGTTGGGGTCTTTTACAAGAATGTTATCGATAAGAGAAGCAGAGTTAGTATGAACACAGAAGCAGAGTTAGTATGTTAACTTCTTAACTTCTAGTTTTGCGGGAGCTAGTGAAAAATGTGACCGTTACGCTCGTAGTCACATGAACAAGACCCGGACATTTTTTTTCGCTGTTCAAGCATGTGGCTGAGAGCAGAGGATGGTCAGATGCAGAGTGCACATTGCTCCAGCAGTGTGTTTTGACTGGTAGGGCTCAAGATGCCTACTTTGCTCTCAGTGTTTCAGACAGCAAGGTCTATGTGATGGTAAAGTCTGCGGTGTTAAAAGCGTATGAGCTGGTGCCCGAAGCTTATCGTCAGAGATTCAGGACATGGTAGAAATCTGCAAAACACACATATGGAGTTTGCTAGAAAGCTAACTAGCCATTTCAATCGGTGTACTTCGTTGGATTTTAATACTTGTGTGGCATTTTTGATGACAGGAGACCTTACCCTGCAGGTAAACGGTGCAAGGGTGGAGTCAGTCCTTGCTACGGTAAACTGGAAAAATCAGCACAAGGTTAGTCAGAGTTCAACCCTAGGAAAATCTATAATTACTGTAAGGGTAGGGGACACTGGAAAGCTGACTGTGAAATCTGGTGCTAAAAGTGCAGGTGGTGATGTAAATGTCAAACCTGTCGCATTGGCTGCCCTGCCTTCACTTTCGGTACTGTTTCTCCCTGTGAGCAGGTGGAGCCAGAGGTGGATTTCTGTCGGGAGCTGTCTGACTACCCTGTGTTGTATTTGAGGGCCATGTCTCACTGGTAGGTAGTGATGTAAAATCCTGAGAGACACTGGTACATTGCATTCTTTTGTCCAGGAATCCATTCTCCTCTTCTCTGAACAATCTATCTCGGGTGGGTTTGTTTCAATGCTTGGGATGGGGATGGCCGTTATTCCTGTCCTAATACATAAATTACAGCTCACCTGTGGGTTGGATACAGGAGAGGTGGCAGTTGGGGTACGTCCAGAGCTCCCTGTTGAAGGTGTGGATGTAATCCAGGGGAATGATTTGGCTGATGTTCCCCCTTTAGTGGTCACTCTGGTTCCTGCACTGTCATCGCAAGAAGCAGAGACTGTTCCCGGGGTTGATTTTGTTCCCAGCTTGCACTGTGATTGGTTCTATGAGTCAGGTGAAAAATGAAGCTAGACAGGTTACCTTAAAACTCTCTCACAGACTGAGTTAGTTCAAGAGCAAAGGTCTGACCCGTCTTTGAGGACTCTTTTTGAGTCTATAGATATGAAGGCTTCAGCTCAGGGTTATTTTTTGCAGGATGTTTTGGTGTGCAAGTGGTGTAGTCAAAATGATGAATTTATGGGTGAAACAGCAAATTGTGGTGTCACTTAAGTTTAGAGATGCAGTCCTGAAAGCTTCACATGACACTATTGCTGGTAATATGGGTGTGAAGACATACAGTAGGATCCTAGTTCTTTTTTTTTTTTTGGCCACGGTTGAAGATGTCTCCACTTTCATAAAGTCTTGTCACGCATGCCAGCTGATGGGTAAACCCAATCAGACCATAAGTCCAGCACCACTTTGTCCTATTCCTGCCTTGTATCAGCCATTTGAATATTTGATTATGGATTGTGTTGGTCCTTTGCCTCCAGCAAAATCAGGTAGCAAGTATTTGCTGACTTTAATGTGCTGGCTGTGGTGAATGCATTGTCCCAATTCATCTCTGTGTTTGGTATACCAAAAGTCATATAGACTGACAAAGTTGTTTTTCTGCTCTAAGTGGTTTTCACATGTGTTTTAGCAACTCCAAAGTAAGCATAAACAGTCATCAGCTTATCATTTGCAGAGCCAAGGTGCCTTGAAATGGTTTGATCAGTCCTTAAAGTCACTGTTGAGGGCTTATTGTGAAGAGCTGATTCGAGACTGGGAAGAGGGATTTCCTTGGTTGCTGCTGGCTGCACAAGAGGTAATTCAGGTGAGCATAGGGTTTAGTCACAATGAGCTGATCTTTGGGCACTCAGTGTATGGACCTCTTGCTGTTTTGAAGGGTGGCTGTCAACATTCAGAACCACTGCATAACTTGGTTAGAACAGTCAGAACCACTGCATAACATTTTATGTAAATGGATTTAGGCACAGACATTTTATGGCAGAAAGGATGGCAAAGCAAAAGTTAAGAAAATGCCAAAAGAAATTGAAGTCTTTGACTGCAAAGCACAACAGCAGCAGTTTGATCCTGGAGATCAGGTGATGATAAATGGTTATCCAAATGGATACTCCACTGATAAATAGTTATCCAACTCTATCATGTTTTACCAGATAAAAGAGCCCAGCTGGTAAAAGAGGTTGCATACATGTTACAAAACAATTCCAGCTGGGCATTCCCGTGTTTGTTGGTTTGTTGGCTGATTCCGCATTCCGTCCCTTCACTCATTCCAGAAAGATAAATGCAGTCACAAGCTAGATTTGTTTCCTCTGCCTTGTATGGAGGATTGTGTTGACCTAATAGGCTCTGCAAAGTATGTCAGCAAGTATAATTTGCTTAAAGGATACTGTCAGGTTCCGCTGGTTTGTATTCCTACAAAGTCATGCCCTTTGGTTTGTCTGGTTGTGCCATGTATCTTGATGTAGTTGTCGTTAGTGACAATTGGGAGGAACATCTAATAAGGGTACATGCACTGTTGGATAGATTGGTGTGTGCTAGATTAACAGTTAGCTTGGCAAAATGTGAGTTCACCAGAGCTGCGGTTAATAACCTCGGTAAAGTGGTAGGACAAAGGAACATCCGCCCAGTGGACATCAAAGTGATGGCAGTTTGAAAATTTCCACCTCCTGCCATGAAAAAGAGGTGATGTATTTTCTTGGCATAGTGGGGTACTAACTAAGTTTTTATAAAAACTTCTCTTCAGTGGTAGTGCCCCTTACAGATCTCCTGAAAGCCAAAGTGAAGTTTGTCTGGTCCAACAAAGCTCAGCGTGCATTTGAAAATGTTAAAAATCTTTGCAATCACCGTTTTATTTGGTTTCCATATTTTGTCATGGCTTTGAGCTGGTCATTTGCAGTTTATTTACCAATCTTCATTAATGTACATGCAGAGGCCCTCTTCTCGAGCACATATGCTGGCTTGTCCCTTTTCTGCTCTTGTGCACACTGCTTCCCCTTGCCTCTGTGCACAACATTGAGCTGTTAAAGAGACGGCTGTGAGATGGTAAAGAGGGAGTTGGGTTGCTTTAAACTTCTATCAGTTCAGCTGGACTGTATCTAATAATCCTAGTTGCATTGGGTGCATAATACATATTGGTCAAGTTACAAGAGGAGTAATTTACATTAAATTCTACACCGTAACTGGGAGCCCGAGAAGCAGCCGTCTTGAGCAGGTTGTCCATGTAATCACAGCCAATACTGTGTTTAATTATTATTGTTGAGATTTTGGCTAAATGTTTTCAAAAACATCATAAACTGATAACACCCATGAAACATCTGGGCTCATATGGAACACGAATGCAAGTGTACAGTGGACTGCTAAGTAAATGTTCAATGCTGTGAAGCCATATTAATTATCCCATTTTTTTTTTTTTTTGCTTTTTTGTGTTTTGTTTCTGCTGCTTTTTACCCTTTCTACACATTATTTTTTGCATTGTTCCCTCATCTTTTCACTGGAATGCTTTTCCTTTTTATCCATTTTCCTTTTCTTTCCAACTCAAAACAGGCAAGCAGTTTTATAATTCTATCTTCAATTTCAAGTTTTATTGTCACATACAAACTATACACAGTACAATATGTAGTGAAATGATTAGTATGCAAAGTAATCTTTGTATGATATTAAGCTACTTTACCTAACCTTTACTTACATGGACAAGATAAACACCTTCACAATATAAATACACACATTTCTAAACTGACATACACTTATAAATGTGATAGCAGTGGAAGAATGAAAACATGAGAGATGCAAGTGTGTGTTCTTGGCAGATTGACTATGAATCAAAATCCATTATGCTGTCTGTATCAAAGGGACAAGTGACAAATCTAGAAGGAATCGTACAAACACTGGGGAAGGAAAAGTTGCAGGGACCATTTTTTTGCAAAATAAATAAAAATGCAGTACTTAAACAAAAAAAATAAAGAGGGAATGCTAGACAAATGTAAATATATTGACTAAATAAATCACAGAAAATAGCAGTAAAGAGAACAAAAAGTGAAAAGTAAAAATAATGCCAATAAAAGTACATTTAATTGCAGCTGAATAGTTATGAGGATCCATTTAGTATATTTCCAGCTTGGTATAACACATGCCCTCTACCCAAATAAGGAGGATAATATGGAGATTTGTTCAGATCGAGGGGGTTCTATAACATCTGAGATCAAAAGGCAAATTCTATAGTTATTTATTATTGATTTCAAATATTTTCCACTCATTCAACTTATCCAATGTCAATGATGGATAAGCTGGATCGTTGAAGAACACCAGTAATAATTTGTTTCCACCAATCAGAAAGGATAAAGTTTGAATAAAAAATAATATTCATTACATTTTCTTTCTCACTTCCCATTCCCAGCCATGATGCATTGGGCCACTTTTTTAGTTTCTGTTGCAATGTTTGTTTTTACCTGAGAAGGTTGCAATCCCATAACAGAAACCGTTCTTTAGTACAAACATCCACTCACACTTACAGTGACACCCAGGGGGCATATTGGAATGGCCATTTAGTCTAATGTGTATGTCTTGGGATTGTAGGAGAAACATGGAAATGCCACACAGAAATTCCCTTGCCGACCATGGGGCTCAAACCCAGGATCTTTTTGCTGTGAGGGGAGAATACTAACCACTACACTACTGTGTCTCCATTATATGTTAAACTGACTAAAATTAAATTATCATGTGGTCCTTAAGTGATCTTATTAAAGTGTATCATTTAAAATGAAAGAAAGACATTTATCTCCCATGCAAATCAGGGTGGCATTCCAGAGAGAAAAAAAATGTTATAAACAAATAACCAAACAAACAAGCAAACTGTATGACTATATAAACACTACCAAAAATTCAGTTTGTACTGTGTTTGTGCATGTACATCTGTGTGTACGAGCAGTGAGTGAAAATTGAGACAAATCATTATAAATGATGGTTAGAAGAGGCTATCATTCAGGGGGAAACAGGTGCAATATCTCTCCAAGATAAGGGAACATCCATCACAGCCAGACCTTAATTTGAGATGTTTAGGCTCTCTTCTCCTGATTGTCGCCGTGTGTGTGTGTGTGTGTGTGTGTGTGTGTGTGTGTGTGTGTGTGTGTGTGTGGATGCATGGGTGCACACGTGTATGAGTGTGTGGTGAAATGAAATATAGCTTAATTGTGTGTGCATTGCAAGTGATCTAAGAGTGGTGAGGTCAATGAATTAAAAAAATGGAGGAATCACATGGATGATAAATGTATAAAAGAAATCAAATTTAGACAGAACACAAACTCTCTCTCTCTCTCTCTCTCTCTCTCTCTCTCTCACACACACACACACACACACACAAATGCTTGTTTTGCTCTTTCCATAATTCAACATAATTATTTATGTAGATAACAAAATTCTGTGGTTCACCTTAATATAGCCATAATTTCAAGATCTATCTATCTATCTATCTATCTATCTATCTATCTATCTATCTATCTAACTGTCTGTCTATTTTTTTGAGAGGACCATGTAAATATCAACACAAGGTCAAAACTACCAGATATTACGTTGACACGTGGCCTCTACAAACAAATATTCAATTAAAATATTAACCATACACACACTTGGGCAAAATTAATTACACATACATCTTGCCAACACACACTAAGACAGTTAGACATCATGTGTAGGTCAGAACACTGTCATTTTGATTTTAACAAGTTTGAACACATGGTAAAAGGTGAATGCCAAAAAACTTCTTTTGACCTAATTTTTTAAACTTTTGCTCAATCTAAACTAAGGAGATATTTCTACCATTAAGTAGTAACTCTAATAATTACTTAGTATGGATGTAAAAGATAAGCATCTAAGCTGTCATCTTGCAGTCTAACAGAAGTGAAAGTTTAGAAAGTTTGGAAAGGCAATGATTTTTTTTGTCTTGAGCTCAGTATGGGAAAAGTTGATACTGAAGTTGATGACAAGGATACTGTGTATCTGAAGAAGATATTGTTCAAGTTCTTCTACCTCCTAGTGCATATAGTGGAACTGAACGTGCTAGTTTAAAGCTTGTATTTAATGCAAACCTTGACATAGTCAAGCAGTAAGACGGAAGTTCAACCTTCAACACAAAACTGTTTTTTTGTTCATGAATCTTATTCTCCACTTCTTTTAATTCAGTTTTTTGTTTGCAATAAATGTTAGCAAATTAAAGTACTGTCTGTATCTATTAATATTATTTAATAACTAAATTTTATATTTGGGGCACTTTTTACATGCATACAAGTGCTGCACCAAAGTGCCCCACATGGTTTACCAACTTACCCACCCATTGGGCATATTGGTACACATGAAATTTAAAAACCATTTGCTTCTCAGAAATTATTCTCTTGATCTCAATTTCTTTTGAGCATGTGATAAGGCATAATGGGAGTTATCGTTAACCCAATTTCTGTTGGTATTGCTTTATATTTCTTCATGTGAACGTAACAAAAAAAAAAAGTTTTGTACCAACTAGCCCCTCTCTCCCCTAATCTGTCCTGTCACTAAAATGGGAAAGAGAGGTGAGCATAAGAAAGTACAAGAAAATGTGTTGATTAAGAAAGTAAAAGAAAATGTGTTGATTAAGAGCAGGTGAGAAAAACCCAGAAAAAATTTAAAAAGACAGAGTACAGTGAGTGTAAAGAGAAAGGCATTATCTTGGACATTAGCCTCATGCTCATCTCTGTACAATCCTCTGCATTGTGTGTTGTAGTGACAGGTGATGGTCAGCTGCACAATAAACCCACATGCTTCATTCATCTACTCATGTAAGATCATGCATCTGTTCACCACTGCTACATTACTTTTTCTTAAAATCTTACTGCACTAAGTATGGATTGTGTCAGACAACCAGCTGAACTTTTATCCAGCATATGAAAGTAAGGCGCGGTTGTTTAAAATTGAAGACCAGAGAGCTTAGTATTGTTAGAAGTGATAGAGAAGCTTTCATGGGCATTTATTCATGAAATGCAGCATATTTATATTGTTCTTTGATCTGTAGTTTATTTGGGATTGTGGTTATGTTAAAGCCCCTGGATTTAAATTTAGTTAAAGGACTGGTGTTGTGGAGCAGAGTTGGTGTCTGGAGCACAGTTTAGGGATTTTCTTTCTGAAGGACAACTGATGGCAAGGTGACGCATGGTAATCACCAGTGATGCTAAAATCTGGGCTTAGTTTCATGGAAAATGTAAAGGGAAGTCATCACTCCAACTAGAGCACGAAAAAAATTCAAATATGTTATGAAACGTTGTTTCATTAACTTTAGAGATTTATTGTGCACACTCAGCTGTCCTTGATCTACTGTAGATTATTCCTAGCAAACCCTAAGTGTGACATGCTAAATGAATGTTTAAATGTAGCAAGCCACAGCTTTAACCTTTAGAAATATTTCTGCAGTAAAAAAAAACCTAACCAAAAAACATCAACAAATGATGAACAGCATTAAAATTAAATTAAAGAGAGTGAGCTTAGTATACTTGTCAACTCTCATAATATTTGGGTTTGCTTTATTACATGAATGAATCTGTTCAGTCAATTAGTCATATGGGGTTTCCTGTGTGGGCACATTTTTTGCTTAGGAAATTGGTTTCATAACATTTGCCTCATGAAAGAAAGAAACAAATACATTAATATATCTTCAGGTGCAATTTTAGCCAGGTCAAGGTGTCTGCGAATTCCTAGGAATAGTTGGTATGTCCAAAGTGGAGTATCAAGTATCTTGTTCATGAGGGAAGGATGGAACAGGAGATCGACAGGCGGATCGGTGCAGACTCTGCTGTAAAGCGGAGCTTGTACCAGTCTTTCATGGTAAGGAAGGAGCTGGGCTGAAAGGCAAAGCTCTTAATTTACCAGTTGGCCTACGCTACAACCCTCACCTATGGTCATGTGCTTTAGGTAGTGACCGAAAAAACAAGATTGTGGATACAAGCGGCTGAAATAAGCTTCCTTTGCAGGGTGGTGGGGAACTTCCTCAGAGACAGGGTGAGAAGTCTGGCCATCCAGGAGGAGCTCGGAGTAAAATCTCTGCTCCTCCGCGTTGTTCGGGCATCTGATTAGAATGCCTCTTGAACTCCTACCTGATGTGGTGTTTTGGGCATGTTAGACTGGGAAGAGACCCCAGGATTGACCCAGAACACGTTGGAGGAACTATGTCTCTCAACTGGTCTGGGAACGCCTCGGTGTCGCCCCTGAAGATCTGGAGGAAGTGGCTGGGGAGAGGGACGTCTGGACGTCACTGCTTAGGCTGCTGCCCCCGTGACCCAACCACAGACCAAGCGGATGAAGATGAAGTAGTTTGTATGAGGTGAAAACACACTCGAAACAGAAATATTTAGGTCCATCATAGCTCATTATACCTACACATGAATTTCCACCTAGAGTATATTTAAATGTGAGTGCAAGCTATTTTATAATTATTATGATTGCTATTTCAGCACACACACACACACACACACACACACACACACACACACAAATCAATCCATCCATTTGCAAAGTTGCTGAATCCTACTAGGGTTGTAGGGGAGGCTGGAGTCTAGGACTCTGATCAAAGGCAGAATACACCCTGGACAGCTCGCCAGGCCATTGCAGGACCAACACACACAAACAAAAACATTCACACTGTTACTCACACTTAAGGGTAATTTGGAACTGCCAAATGGAGCCCATCCTATGCTGGGTGAAGGCGGGGTCCACCCTGAACAGCTTACAACACATACAAGCATTCTCACACTAATATTCAGACCTAGTGACAATATGGAGCAGCCTGAAAACATGCAAATTTCACACAGAAACACCCTTACCAGGCACAAGATTAAACCCAGGACCTTCTGGCTGTGAGTTGGAAGTGCTAACTACTACACAACTGTGCTGCCCTAGTTTTGAACATGATGAAAAAACTTCTGTCTTGTAGGTGTCAGGTTAATTTCCTAGATTTGTTGTGTGATGCCCTACAATGTCCAACATCTGTGTAACAAATAACATACAAATTCCATATGCTTTTTTTTCATCTGATGTGCTCAGAACTGTATGGTTGACTTACAGTAGTCCTATGTCTGTCCTATATTAAACCCACATGGTATCCTTACATATCCAATATATTATATACAATATTTTTATGACAGTGCTTACATATGTCACATAGTATACATCAACTGAGTATGAAAGGAATATCATCTGAGGATTTTTCCCTTTTTTGCGAACAATCCTATCACTTTCATATGAACAATGTCAGACTTGACTGATAAATCTGACCTACTTTCTCCATGAACAATGTACAACACATGTTTTATATGTGAACACAACTACACAGCTTTCAAATCTATCTCACTCAAACTTGTGTCAGTATTTCTTGACATAATTACAAGCATTTAAAAGTAAGCAGTTAAAAGTAATAAGCAGGATAAACAATTTGTAATGCGATAGATTAGATGCCTAAAACAGGAGCTTTGCCAGCCCTCAAATCTTTGCAATGACACAGCTGGCAATGGATATACATATCAAAAATGTATAAATGTAATATTCAAATGTCAACTGGAGTTTGATAGTCTTTCCATACCACACTTTTTTGAATTCCTATGATGCTAGTTTTCAGGCTGCCAAATCGAAATGTGTTCAGTTGGATTTGTGATGTTAAAGCTTCAATTTCAAGGGTGGGGAAGTTGCTCTTCTTGGTCATATTACAGCTCTACATGCCATGAACTCTATGAGCACAGACTCCAACCTGAGAATATTTAAGGACTGATAAGTAAATTGCTTTAGTTGCAGTTGATTTGCATTTATCAACCTAAAATCATTCTTATGCTATCATTGCTGCAATAGAAAATACTTTATGAAACACACACACACACACACACACACACACACACACACACACACAGAGAGAGA
>JAQMYF010000021.1:34641395-34661836 GCA_030014195.1 Neosilurus mollespiculum
AAATACACATCACCTGATATGCATTAAATCCAATAAGCATTCAAGTTTATACAGCTTGGAGTTGGAAATTATGGATACAATGATGATATGGTCAAAAAAATCACTTGCCTAATAATTATGCACACAATATAGGCCTGCATAGGCCTGATATTGATAGATTTTTATTCCATCATACTGATATCATTGTTGACAGTTGACAGTTGTAATAAGCATTTCACTACCTGTACTGTGTATGATTTTGTATGTGACAAAATCAGACTCAGCACACAGCCCTGAGGGGTGCTAGTGTTGTGTGTGATGGTGGTGGAGCAGTTGTGGCCTGACCTAACATACTGGGGTCTGTTGGTCAGAAATTCCATGATCTAGTTGCAGAGGGAGGTATAGATTCCTAGATCCTCAAGTTTTGTGATTAACTTGGAGGGAATGAATGTGTTTAATGCTGAGCTGAAGTCAACAAACAGCATTCTTGCGTATGTGTTCTTGTTGTACACAGTGCAGCGCTGTGGGTACAGCATCCTCTGTACTCCTGTTACTTCGGTAGGCTTTGGTGTGGGTCTACTATGGGGGGCAGACATTTCTCGAGGTGTGCCAGGACCAATCCCTCAAAGCACTTCATCACAATAGGTGTTAGTGCAACAGGGTGGTAGTCATTCGGGCACGTCAGAGAGGAGTGTTTCGGCAATAGCACTATAGAAGCGGTCTTGAAGCACGCTGGTCCTGCTGCATGGTGAGAGACAGGTTGAAGATATCTGTGAAGACCCCTGTAAGCTGCTCTGCACAAGCTCTGAGCACACGTCCAGGAAAGCCGTCAGGGCCAGCAGCCAGCAGCCGTGTTTTGATTCGGCTTAGTGCATTATGGACATCTATGGAGGAGAGTGTAAGGGTCTGGTGGTCATTCGAGGGCTTGATCTTTATGGCCTTGTCCTTGTTGTCCTTGTTGAAGCGAGCATAAAAGTCATTTAGCTCGTTGAGGAAGGGCACATTCGTGGCAATTGGTGCGGAGTTGATGGGCTTGTAATGGGTAATGGCCTGAATGCCCTCCCACATGCGTCGAGGTCAGAAGTGACAAAGTGTTCCTCCACTTTCAGCTTTTGGTCATGCTTGGCCTTCTTGATGCCCCTCTTCAGGTCCGCCCTGGATGTAAAATTCAAATTCAAATTTTATTTGTCACATACAAATTATACACAGTACAATATGTAGTGAAATGCTTAGTACGACTGTCCAAAATGTAAAGAATAAACTATCAAAGCAACAAGAAGAAAAGAACAATAAGTAAAAATTTTTAAAGGATTTTTTAAAGGATGTTAAGGTCAGGTAAAGAATTTTAAAGGTCAGTACTGTAGGCCTGTGCGTCACCTGATCTGAAGTCTTTGTTGCGTGCCTTCAGCAGAAGCCGCACTTCCCTGCTCATCCATGGCTTCTGATTAGGGTATGTGATGATCTGTCTCTCTGTGGTAACACTGTCAATTGTGGTGCTGATATGTTCCAGTACTGAGTAAGTGTAAGAGTCAATGTGTGCATGAGAGCCACAGGTTCGTGTTAGTAACAAAAAGAGTTGTTGAATTAGATTGTTGCTGTCAGTTGGATGGACTTTCCTAGAAAACAGGTAATTACAAATTAGGAAAGGAGATGTGAACCACTCTCTGCTTTAGTTACACAATAACATCACAACAATAATAAACATTTCTCTACCTAGTGCAAGTGTCTCTGGTTAAATGTCCATTTGTTGGTCCTCTGTCCCTGGTTTATCAATAAAGAGTGGCAACAGAAAATAAAATAAATAAATAATGACAGACCAAATATACATTATGTCTCAATAGTATGGTTTTCCTTACTCTTGTCTCATTTCCAATAAGTCACATTTTAATACAAAACTAATATATTCAATCTTCTAAACATATATTGTTGCTTTAATGCTGGCTTTCCTGACTAGATAATAGTGCAATAAACTGAATTTCAGCTTCCCTGAAGAGCTGCTTAGTGTTAGAAACACAGATGCATTTACATTTTTCAGTTAGACATTCTCAGCCTTAGAAGACTGTCCCACTCAGCACTTAGGAGACACTCAGTAAACTTAAAATAACTTCTGTCTGATTAAAACTCAGATATTATATACATTCAATTGGAACTTCAATAAGAAAACACATGTCAGGTGTGCAGGGCCAAAGGGAGCTTAACTATTTAATTAAAATACATGCATTTTCACAATAAAGTGATGCATTAACGCATGCTGCCATTTTTTTATTTTATTTTTTTTACAATTTTCCCCCCAGTAGTGAAACTAAAAACAAAGGTAGAACCTTTACAAGTTATTAACTCACCACAACAAAGTCCAATGACATCATTTATACGGTATATTCATATTAAACATAGTAATATTTTAATAAATAATAATTTTTACTCTTTCAGTGTACTCACCTAGAACACAGGTAATTACAGATTATGAAAGAAGACGTGAACTGCTCTCTTCTCCTCCGGAGGATCTCCCTCTGACCGCACAGGATGGAAGCGCCCCTGATCTACGGACCTGGTGGCAGTGCCGCGAGACTCATTGGTTCCGCTCCCGATTTCCTAATTAACTTCTAGTATTATTACAGATCGCATATAATAATTAATGAAAAAAAAAATAATAATAATAATTCCGATTTAGTTTTGAGTGTATCACATGCACTGATCGACAGCACCTTTGTCATTACTGGAAGGTGTCTGATGAAGGACAAGGTTCTGTGCTCAAATCCAAGTGTCAACCTATCTGTTCTAAGACCCGCCATGAAGAGGCAGACACAAAGTTTTTTTTTTTCTGTTTGTCAATGGTATGTATGTCAACAACATAATAGTATCTTTCAGACACACAGAGATACTGTTGCTTCTGTTGGGGCATTGCCCATAACTTAATACAAATGTGGTTATAGGCAGGAACCTCAAAAAAAAGCTGAAGTACATCCCCTTGGAGGAAGTTTCGATTCACCTCCTGCAGGCTTTGCATTGTTTACCATCCACGTGATCACCAGCTGTGATAGCACCTCTTTCATTTCAGGCCATTGAAAGAAGATGGATGTATGGAAGGTATTCACTAAACACTGTGCATGTTTCCAAGCAAGTGTTAACAAAACTGGAAGAAAGCGGCTGGGAATTTACAAATGGTCAGTTGGTCCTGGTTATTGACACTGTATTCTGCTCCAAAAACATAACTGGAGATGATATCATGCAAATGCACAATGGGGATGTGCAACGCTGCTTTGCAAGACTGTGTGGATGCAGTAAAACGATAGAGAAAAGATAAGATGAAATAAGAGATGAACTGTTGAATGAACAATGAAAATCAGTTTAGCAGCTCCCTGTTAGCAACAATTATAGAAAAGTACACAAAAGACAACTAAGGTAACTACACTAGCTATATATTCAAATTCTAATTTATTTGTCACATACACAATCATACACAGTACAATATGTAGTCAAATGTCCTAAAAATTGATGAATAAGCTATCGATATCAAGGAGAAAGGAACAATAACTATAACTATATAGTACTTTTTAGTTAAAGGTCAATATAAATATAAAAATGCAAAATAGAAAATAAAATAAAATATATTAAATAAAATATTAAATAAAATATAGGATACAAAAAATATATATAAAATGAAATATAAATGCAATATCAATGCAATATAATGAAATATAAATGCAGTGGCGATTTTACAAGTAATACTGCCTGTAAAGTGTAAAGTGTCTGTGTGCAAAATGTCAAGTGTCTGTAAAGTGTAAAGTGTCAAATGTCTGTGTGTGCTGAGGTGGAATGTATGTTTATGTGTAGGGTAGAGTCTACAAAGTCCAGGTACCAGTGTTCTGGTTCAGGGGACCTGCGGGAAGAAGCTCCTCGTCATTCGCTCAGTGTTTGCTTTCAAGGAACGGAAACATTTCCCTGACCGCGAGAAGAGAAGATGTGTATATATGTGCCTATACCTACATACACATATATATTCATTCATTCTTTCATTTTCTGAACCGCTTAATCCTAATTAGGGTCGCGGGGAGGCTGGTGCCCATCTCAGCGGACTCTGGGCGAGGGCAGAGTACACCCTGGACAGGGCAGAAACACGCTGACGGCTATGCAGCCTACTCTTATCGAAAATCAGCAATGGTTTTTTTACATGCCTCTCACCATAGACAGTGAGAGACATGGCCGGCCTTTGATAACTCAGTTAGCTGCACTGCGGGGACAGCAGTGATATCCCATTGATAGTGGGGCTTGAACCCCCGACCTCAGGATCAGTATTCCAGCACCCTACCACCAGGCCACCACTGCCCCTACACATATATACACATATCTATATGTACACATATAGACACATATACATACATTTATCCTGTATATGCAACCACATATACATCAATCAACATATTTACACATGTACAGACTTTTCTGTGTTTACATTTTGTGTCAGACTTAAGCATTTACTCATGGGAGTCCCTTGACTGTTCTTATTTATTTGAAGATATTGCTCTTATAAGTGGAAAAGACTGTTAGTAATGTGACTGTGAAAGTGATTTTCTAAGACACTTAATCCTAATTAGGCTGGCGCCTATCTCAGCCAACTCTGGGTCGAGGGCAGTGGTACAGTCAGCTCGCCAGGCCATGTTTTTAGACTGTGGGAGGAAACTGGAGTACCTGGAGGAAACCCACGCAAGCACGATGGGAACATGCAAACTCCACACAGAAACGCCCGAGCTGGGAATCGAACCCAGGCCTACTTGCTGTGAGGTGGACGTGCTAACCACTATACCATCGTGCCGCCCACCTTGAATCAGTCTGTCATTCCTACTGCACACCCCACTGCTGTAATCCTGTCCTCATACATATTCTGTAGCACCCTCACATACTTCTATGCCACTACTGTCTTTCTAATATAGTGCCAAAATTCCTCTCTTGCCACTATGTTGTATGCATTCCACAAGTTCACAAACACCCAGTGTAACGCCATTGTTTTTACCTCTCCATCAACCTTCTCAAAGCAAATATGGCATTTGTGGTGCTCTTCCATGGCATGAAACCATACTTCCGTTCACAGATCACCACCTCTGCTCTCACCTGAATTCCACTACTCTTTCCCATAACTATATGATGTGACTAATAAACTTTGTGCCTCTGTAGTTTCTGCAGCTCTGCGCATCTCCCTTGTTCTTGACAATTGGAACAAGAACCCTTTTACACTCCTCAGGCATTCTCTTACCTTCCATGATTGTGTAGAACAGTCTGGATAAAAACTCTGCTAAACATGTTCATGCGTCCACTGGTATATTGTTGGGGCCAACTGCCTTTCCACACTTCATCCTCTTCAATCCTGCATTCACTTCATCCTTACTAATCCATTGCACTTTCTGGTTCCCTCGCTCTCATTTTCTTTATTTACCCACTTCATAAAATACGATTTCCATCTTCCCAACATGCTCTCCTTACTTGTCAGCACATTACCATGTGCATCTTTTTTCACCCTAGCTTGCATAACACGTTTCCTTGCATAATCCCTCTGCCTGGTCAGTTGTAACCAACTTTGTTATCTTTAATTTGTGTTCAGCTTCTCATACAACTCATTATATACCTTTTTCTAGCTTTTGCTACCTCTTCTTACTTTGCATGACATCACTTTATACTTCTCTCTACTTCCCCTCTTTGCCTTGATGCTTTTCTGAACTTCCTTATTTCACCACCAAGTTTTTTGTTTTACTTACTCTGTCTAGATGCCACCCTAAGTGCCTCCCTAGGTTTCTGCCTCACCACAACTGCTGTAGCTGAATTTTACACTTCTTTAGCTTCAGACACCCTTATCCAGAGTGACTTACATTCATTTTTTTTTTATACAACTTAGCAACTGGTAAGCCTTGCTTGATGGTACTGAGGCTTGAACCGCCAACCAGTAATCCAGTGATCAGTAATCCAGAGCCTTAACCAATGAGCCACCACTGCCCTGCACACCACACAGTTACTAATCTACTTGAGGTTTTGTCTGCTGTACAGGACATATTCCACCTGCAAGCACCTTCCTTCACCCAGTAACTCTGTGTTCCTCCCTTTTCTTAAAATGTGTAGTCATGATGGCCATTTTAATTTTTTTCGCAAAAATCTATGACCATCTGCCCCTCGGGGTTCCTCTCCTTGACACCTTACCTGCCCATCACTTCATCATTTCTGTTCCCCTTAACAACATGCCCATTGAGGTCTGCTCAAGTCATCACTCTTATCCATAGGAACACCCCACAACTCCAACTTCCTACAGGAATCATTCTTCTCCTCCCTTTCACATCCCTATAAGTGGGGCATATGCACTGAAGACACTGAAAATCACTAATTCAATTTCTAGCTTGACACTCATCACTCTGTCAAACTTCACTTCCATCACACCCCTGATAAGCTCTTTCTCCCTGATTACACCTACACCATTTCTCTTTCCGTTCACATCATGGTAGAACAACTTGAATCCATTTCCAATGTTCCTGGCCATGCTCCCTTTCCACCTAGTCTCTTACACACTATATGTCTACATTTCTCTGCTCCATTATATCAGCACTTAAGTACAGTACACTGGGCCTCATTCATCAATATCTGCAATTCTTCTTAAATTTATTTTTAAGAAAATACGTAAGAAAAGTCTACATCATATTCATGACTTTTCTTAAACCCGGGATTTGTTCGCAGCTGTGTTCTTAGATTGGTGAATCCTTATGGCTTCATAAATTGAAACCGTGTGTCAGTTTCTCTAATCAACATCAATATATATATATATTCCAGTCTCTGACATCATATAATGAGTTGGAAAAAATGAAGACAATTTTAAAAGAAGGGATATAGTAATGGTTTTGCAACATCACTGCGGCACGATATGTGTGGAAGAGTGCTCTTTTGTGCTCATAGATTCGTAGCTAAAAGCAAATCCCTAATAAGAAAATATTGGTGATGCCATTCTCGGTTCAGTCCAATTTCATAGTGACCTTAAATCATAATCATAGGATCATGACATTAGCTTAAAAAAAAACTTTTTATCAGAAGTAATAACCTTGCACTGAGGACTGTATTTATTTAAAATGGTGTGTATTTTATGCTTTTGAAAAGCACGGTATTGCATAATGTTTCACAATGTGAATAAACCGTACAAGTTTGGTACACTCTGACATGAAATAAATAAATGCTTACGTGATCCAGATTTATAAGTAAGATGTGCAGTGTTCAGTAACACTAGTCTGCCACACAGTGTTACCCTGGTCAAGTATAATCACTGGTTTTTAAATACAAATCAAGGATCAATCAATTACAATCTGGGCAACTGTATCACTATTATTCCTACGGCACCTATGTCATCAGTATTACTGTGCTGTTGGGTTTCAGCAGATAAGTCATGACTAAACATTAACACAGGTCTAGCCATACTTTTGGGAGAGAGATTACGAGTAAAGAGTATTCGCCACTTTGACCCAGCATAATATTAGCTCAGGTGTTTAGAGGACACGCCGGTGCAGGACCATGCATTTTCAATCCACAGACTCAAGTACACAACCCCCCTCGCTTATTTTAACTGTCTAACAGTTTATAAATATAATTTAGTTAATTTTGTCTGTATAATTTGTCTTGGGGCAAAACACAAGTAGAACACACGTTTATCTTTATTGAACTTTTTTGAATAAAGATAAATAAAGAAATGGTGAAACACAGTAAAATAGAAAAATACTCCCACACAGGCCCTTCTTCTACTTATACATTCTGTCATATTATTCTTCCTTTTATCTATTTCTCTTTAATTAAGTAGACAAATATCTTGTTTATTTGTTTGTTTGTTTTTCTTTCCTGCACTTTAAATGTTTGACTATTTGAGGTACCTCCAGGTTCCGTCCTTGGACAATTAACTATGGTCACGGATATCGTTAGCTTGGTCTGCGACTATGGTCACTAATTGTAGCCAACAAAGTCTCAGACAGTCTCAGACAATCTGCAACTGTCCATGACTGTCTGCAACCATTGTCTGCGACCATAGATGGGGATAGTTAACGATATGGTCTCCAACTACAAAAAGTCAATCAAAAATGGTTGCCAACCATTGCCAATCATTGCAGATCATCACAGATAGTCGCCAACTCCCAAAATCATGGGCAGTCGCCAAAGAATCACTCAAATGATTAAAGCTAATATCTTGAGTCTTTAGTTTTCATTAGTCTTAGTTTTCTTTTATTATCCAGGAAACCTGTTTTTTTCCCTTCTTTCCTTTGCTTCCATTTTACATTACTTTTAGATTATTTTGAAGCTTTTTTTTTTTTACCCTTATGTCAGTAAAAGCCCTGATATACACTACCAGTCACCCGTCTACCAAGAAGTGCTATGAAGCGCTGAGTCTGACTGTAAGTATCCTGCCTGGCAGGTGCAGGCAATTTAGGTTAATTAGCCTAAATAATTTTGGGCAACTAAGTTGTCCCACACAGCTGCTTTCACTATGTGCAACTGCTTCCCTCTGCTGCCTGCTGACAATATAATTTGGCTTCTTACAGATAGCCTTTTTGTGTTTTGACCTTGCTTCACCTATATATCTGACTTTTCCCTTGCTCTCATTGTTCTGGCATGTTTTGGTAACTTTGACTCTTCCCTAGTATCTTGGCTCTGATCATTGAATTGTGTCTTGGAACTGTGTATGTTTTTTTGCAGGGAGGCTGGAGCCTGTCTTTGCCAACACTGGTCAAAGACAGGGTATACCCTGAACAGCTCACCAGACCATTGCAGGGCAATACACAGAACCATTCACACACACATTCACACCTAAGGGCAATTTGGAACAACTAATTAGCCTAATGTGCATGTCTTTTGACTGCGGGAGTACCCAGGAGGAAACCCACAAACTCACAGAGAATCACCCAACTTAGGAACTTCTTGCTGTGAGGCGGACGTGCTAATCCCTACGCCTGTGTGCCACCCACATATACATATAGTAAACATATATACAATGTATTTATTACACACACACACACACACACACACATTCTGCCTGATTATTGAAAATATTGGGTGGACCAAGGTGTGAATGGTGGGACTCCAGATGGTTTTGCACCTTTAGGGAGATAGCTAGATGAGAAAGTGTGAATTCTAAGTGCTGCTTCCATGTTTTTAATTTACCTTAGCTTAACTCACATAGCCTAAGAGAAGAATCTGTCAGTCAGTTTAGCCAAGAAAGATGCTTTATTACATCAGCCAAAATAATCTCAATACTATTTTACCTTATGCTGTTTGAATACCCTGGTGTTGGGCAAAACTCTAATGTGTGCGGTCTGGCAGCTGAAATTGTAATTATCTCACTCACCCCCTTACATTTCTCTCATGACAGTCTTCTCTATGCTTTCTCCCTAAAATCCCTAAATTGCATGTCCTTGCTGTCAAGGAACCATGCCATCAAAATTAAGCTGGAAATGACATGATTGGCATTCACTGCCTCCATAATCATCTGAGATTTGACAAATACATATTACCACAGTGCTAGTAAGGCAAGCTATGAGAAATCAGAAATGCCAATTATAGCTTTCCCCTAAGAAAATCATTCAGATGGAAGCAAAATACTCACCAATTTGAAGAAATTCAGTTTTGTTTAAGACTATGATTGCAGTATAGCCTGCTATACCTTTATTATATGGTCTTGCAAATAATAGAGTGACTCATTGATTGTTTGGTACCTGTTTGGTTGCTATGCTAAGAAAACCATAAAGCAATTGTTGTAACATTTTGTTAATAAAAAACATCCCTCTACATGCTGCTCAAAGTAAAGGCACTGTACTGGTATATATTTTATTAGTAAAAGAAATGTATAACCAAAGGGCATTTTTAACTTTTATCAGGAGCCTCAGGGGGACTTCCTAACCCTGAAGCATCTTGAGAACCCTCACATTCAAAATCCTGGCTATGAGCCTGAGAAGCCAACAGTGCTTCTTTTAATTCCACCAGAATTAAAAGAAGAACAGCAATGGAAGGAGCAAACGCCAGCGGAGAAACTGATGTGAAATTGAATTGCAACACAAAGTCAGAAGTAACGATCTATTAAGCTCACAAAACTGGCAGGAAAGTCGCTAATATTACTGAACGTCATGAGAGTCAAGTGTGAAATAACATAAAAGACATTAAACATAAAAGTAGTGACACTGTTTAAAGGAATCAAGTGATCAATGAATTAGTAAAATGCAACTTTATGTGTTATGTTTGGGTTTAATCATCAGAATCAGAATACTTTATTGATCTCGGAGGATTAGTCAATAAAAATCAATAAGTTTATTCAACTAAGATAGGCATGGTGTGACCCATGTACTGTTTTCTTGTTGTTTTTTTGTTGTATTTTTTATTTTGTTTTGTTTTTTACTGTAACTTACCTCCAAAAGAGCTAGAAACAGGGACTTAGCAGCTGGTTCTCCATAGAAAAAACTATAAGGACCACAGGCCATGGATTATTTATGTTTTTTGCCCTTTAGTGAAGATTTTTTTGTTTGGATTAATGCAATAAATGCCTCTCTATATAATCGCAGATTAACTGTTCCTGTTGCCATATCAATACAAAGTATTCTAGAAAAGAATGGGTAGAAGATTAAATCAAATTCAATGTATGGCCTAAAAACTAAAAGAAGAAAAAAAATGGGAGCGCTACAGGAGAGGGAGTCATTCTGAATGAGAGCAGAATGGGAGTGGGAGTAATTTTACCAGGATCGGGATAGGACAAGATTTTTTTTCTGTGGGAGTGGGATAGGACAGGAGGGAAAATCCACTCCCGTGTCACCCTCTATTGCACAAAAGGTGAGTTTTGTATGACACTCCCACAGCTGTCCTAGGAATTTGCCGTTGGTGTACGATGTATGTGGTCTCAAAGTTAAGGTAAATTTTCTAGATCTTTCTTCTTACTTCAGCACACTTGCAACTTTTTAGACACCTTGTATTTATCTTAATCCCCAAGGGACTAAACTACACACTATATACATGCACATAGTACAAACACACATCTATGGTGTGGACTCTGACACCAAGCTCATGTTGATTCCTCCTTCAATAATTACCAACTTCCTGGTAGAAACACAGAGACACCTGTATCATGCTGTATGTGCAAAGACGTTTAGAGCCAGTATGAAGTGACCAATCTATGTTTCAAGCTATAATGAGCTATATAATGCCAAGTGTGCCATTATTACTAGTCCTGTGACATTTGGAATTGCAATTTGTATGTATTTAATCATTCTCTGGTTTGGCTCCAGCTTTGGGCTTTTCAAGAGGGTGTTATGCTGGTAAATCATAAATAATTTTATTCGCAAAGATGCGGTTAACCATAACTTTGCCCTTCACCTCTGAAAATTTCTAGTTTTAATTTTCCTTCATTTAATTTTCATTTAAATAAAAATTCATTTCAGTTTTGTAGGCATCACCTAATGCAAATCACCTGTGCATGCGGCTGCTAATTTAAGCATGATTGGCATTCATCAACTTTGCAATTACAATGAAAATCTAGTGCACTACTCTATTACAGAGACTTTGTAATTTAGTGTGTGTGTGGTTTTGAGATTTTCCATGGCTAATGATATTACTTCTGAGGACATGGCAATACACAAAGGCACACACCAAACCACTCAAAAGCAACTGCTAGAATGTATGCTGGATGGCTGCATGTTTTTGAATCAGATTAGCTGCCTATTATGGGGTTATTCCAAAAAAAAAAAGTCATTAGGTAATTGCTTATAGTTTCAGTCAAGTTGTCATTATTAAAGCTGTCATGAGTCAGGGCTGCTTAGAAGAGCAGCTACAACTCATGCTATGAAAATCAGTGTACTGGTAATTTTTTATTTTTTTTTTTACTACAGTAAAAAAAATAAATCAATTTCCCATATGTGTGACATGCACACACACACGCACACACACACACACACACACACACACACACACACACACACACACACACTGTAAAATGTTATATTAAATCTGATCTGCTATCAGAATCTAAATCCTGTCAAGCATGTAGCAGTTAAAACTTATTGAAGATAAAGCTTAGTGAAGAATGCTCTACCTTCTGCTAACAGTCAACCTATGAAGTGTCGCCATAGCAATAATAAGACTTTCATGTATTATTCTATAAAGTACACAGAGAGTTTAAGTGTGCCTCTTGACAGTGAATGTTATCAAGAGTGAGAAAGCTTCTTTTTTCCATGATCACTATGATCATCTCCTGCGATCAGTCTGATTGATGCATATGAGGATCTTTTTCCAGAATGTTGCCGTGGCAACTCGGTGATATCCCGTGAGACATGAGACATTCCCCAGAGTTCACTTCAGTGTATGGGTCATTGCTTTCTCCAAATAGCTCACTGTGTGATGCTTGGTCCCCTATCCTGTCTAAGAGCTGTGATTAAACTGTTTCCACCACAACAGGAAGCTGTGTTTTGCATCAGTCTTGCCCTACTGGTGGCCAATATCTGGAGAAATCAAAAAGTCTTGACAGTGAAAACCATGGCTGCCTAATGGTAGTATTGCATGTCATGGTTTCCTTTTCGGATTGCAATATAAATGAGAAATCTGCATACATTTTAAATTCTTTTTGTGTGAAACTGTCTGCTACTTAGTGTAATTACATCTCTTGGGAACATTATTAAAGTCACTTACCCCAATTAGACATTTAATTTATGATAGAAGCATTTAATTTTTAGATGTTTTTTTTTCATATTTTTGAATTCTATGCATTAAAGTGGTAGGTAATCGAACCAATGTTCATAAAATTAATGTGGCAAATTCACAACTATTTATGTCACTGCCCCAGGCGGCAACCATCCGAGCTGGGAGATGAGGCTTACCCGAAAGTCTTTTAATGTGCAATACCAACGGTACTGGCTACAGAACACTTCCGGTTCCATAGACTTCCATTCAAAATAATCGCAATTGCTCACCTAAAATACTGAGTTTTTTCCTGCAAATCATTTTGGTTCATTTACTAAATTATATCTTTCTTATCCATTCTGTGTGTATTTTCCTTCTAATTGTCCCATGGTTAATAACATATTAGACTCAAGTGTTTGCATATTTTTGGGGCGTGTCTGTCTTTTATTGACATCTCTGGTTGGAGTGAGTGACAGGACAGTTAACTGGATGTTTTTTTTTTTGTTGTTTATTTGATTTGCTGCATCGCTATTAGGAATATTTTTCTTACCAAACTGTCAATATTTCATGTGAAATAATGCAGCCTCACAACTCGAAAGTGAAGGAAAGACATTCATCCTCGTTAAAGATCCACAGCCTCCAACCCAAACATTCAATATCGAAATCAAAAAGTCTTGACAGTGAAAACCATGGCTGCCTAATGGTAGTATTGCATGTCATGTTTTCCTTTTCGGATTGCAAAATAAATGAGAAATCTGCACACATTTTAAATTCTTTCTGTGTGAAACTGTCTGCTACTTAGTGTAATTACATCTCTTGGGAACATTATTAAATATTCCTAATAGCAATACAGCCTCATCATCTTACCTAAATATATCAGCTAGAAAACAAGTCATTCATTTCCTAACACCTTTTAATATATTTGTACACTTCCGGCCAGAACAGACTGAGTGACTCATGTCATCACTTCCGGCATTTGGTACATTCCCTTTCCATAAGAAGGCAGTTGTTTGTAAATTTGTTTTCTGAAAATGTATTTTTGTTTTCTGCAAATGTATTTTTGTTTTCATAAAATGTATTTTTGTTTTCGTAAAATGTATATTTGTTTTCTGAAAATGTATTTTTGTTTTCTGAAAATGTATTTTTGTTTTGCACTTCATCGCCACCGTAGAATGGTACTGGTTTAGGGTTAGAGTACCAGAACCAGTTGGGAGGAATACCTTTGTTAATCCTCGAGTGCAGAGTCAATTTTGAAACACTGGCTAGCCCCAAGTGGCTAGCTTATTAGCTTATAAACAGTTAGCTTATACCCATTCTTATACTAAGTTGGCACACTCATTGTAACTTCAACTGCAATTACATTATAAAATACTTCTCATACATGTAATATTTACGAAATGTGGACATTTGTGTATTTAGCTATTAAGATTACTTTAAGAATTAGCAACTGGGACTATGGGTGTACTCCAGGTTTGTTCAAGGGCTGTGTAAAATAATGTTTGCTCCAAAGTGGTGGGACCAATGGTGGGACCATAGGGCAGGACATAGACTGGATGGGTGGGATGGATGGGTAGGGCTTCTTCACAGTAGCTCAGCAACAGAACACATCTAAGCCATGGGCCAAAGTCCAAAATTTCACTTATCGGTACCACTCAAGGTGGCAAAATCTGGCAACAAATTTTGAAAAGGTACATGTCCATAGATTATATTTTGGTATGGCATCTTTGGTAGCATTTTAAAGAGTAGTCTCATAGCTTTCATGTAAACTGTAGTCTTTATTTGAGTACTGTGAGAAGTAGGAACAACACTGGCACAAATAACAAAAAGTGAAATACTCACAGGACTGTAACAATTTAGGAAATGTATAATCTTCCCATATTATCCCACTATTAGGGGTGATTGTGAGACTTTTATTTCATCACTACTGTATTTTCAAACAGCCTTTATTTTTAGATGATAGTTCTACTTCAAAAACCTTTCAAAGGCTATCTTGGTTACAACTCACCTTAAGACCAATTATTAGTATTTCTGATAAATGTAGAGGTCACATGGGCTCATAAATGTGTCAGCAACATTACATTTTCTAAAATGTTCATGTATGTCTTGAAAAATCTATAGTTCAATTTTCATTTTAATTATTTTTTTATATTTTTGCTGCCAAACTGTAATATTGTAATATTAAAAACATGTTATATGGTCATGTTTGTGTTAAAAATGTTTATGAAGTTTAAACAAATCCCAAATTGTATTTTATATCAAATTGGATTAAAAAAATTCAATGCATGTTTGTATTTATAAGCTACTATACTTTCTTTTTTTAATATATTGCAATGTTAAATGTATTTTTTTTTTCAATTTCAAAGAGAAAAAGAGACTCATTGTAGTAGTACTACAGTAGAAGTACAGCCAATTAATCACTGTGGCAAGACATGCTTTCTAATTGACATTCAATGTCAAAGTCCCAGTAATGTTGCATTGCAGGCCTCTTTGTGGAATAAGCAAAACAACTTTAATTGCATGAATGTCCATTATTGCAAACATACTTTTAGTGTGCATTTAAAAAAAGGTAAAGCATAATATAGTCATCAGCACACCTAAATACAGCACCCAGGTGAGTTTAAAAATGAAATGTGTGTGTGAAAGAAGCATTGATTTAATAATGAAATAAACATGTAAAAAGTGAGTTCATGATGTAGGATTTTAATGTGTCAGAGTGGCTCAATTTACATTAATGCAGTGTTGAATTTATTATATTTATTTATTGTATTTTTATTTTCAGGTGATGTATATCACAGAATAGAAAAGTATGGCAGAACAAAGTACAAGTGACACATGTCCAAAGTGTCCCATGACCGACTGTTTAATCCACTGTTCAGATGATATCTCAAAACTTGTGGCACCCACAAATATAGACATGTAACACATAGTCATGGAACACATTACTGAGAGCAGCTAAAATAAGAGGCTACAGCCCCATCCTTGATCTTGCAAAAGAAATTCCTGAAGGTAACATCAGTATTGTATCACCGGAAATGTCGTAGCATCTTTACTATGAAGAAACTGCTTGACAGCATTGTAAAAAGGAAAGCTCTTCAGAAAGTACTCTCACAGAAGAATAAATAAAATCTACTAGACAAGAATCACAAATATCAAGGGTATATGTGAAGCAAAATGTATATTATATATAGTCCGCAAGTATTTGAAAGGTCAAAGAACTAAAGAAACCCTAACAAAATATACAGAGTAAAGAGCAGATGACACCTTCAGGAGAGCAGCCATAAGGAAAGGGGATACAGAGTTGTTAGCCACTGTCAGTTGTGAGCTAGTAGCAGCTGAAGTTCATTACCACAGATCCTGCTACAGAGCATATACAAAGGATCTAGATAAAGACAAAGATGTTGGTGAATGTAACATGGGCGGGGCAGAATCCCCATATGAACTAGTGGAAAAAATGGCAAGCAAAGTATAATAATATAAGCAAAGTGTTTGCATATATTAGAGAAGGACTGATTGAACATCCAACTGTAGTCCCATTCACAGACCTGACCACTATACTAGTCACAGAAATTACTATGTGTGGTGTAACACGGGTGACACCTTCAACAAAGAAACACCTACGTCGTAAAGTTGAAGCTGAATTTGGTAGATCTTTACATATCATACCAAATGACACAGGAAAGCTATTGGTATACCCAGAGAATTTGAAAATGGATGAACTTGTAAAAGTTTGCCAGGAACTACAAGATGAACAGAAGTTGTACAAATTGAGAACTGACAAAAATGCACAAGTGTCACTGAAGATCAGAAATGATATTCAGAACCAGGATATTACTCAAGCATGGCCACCACATGTGTCAGATCTGGAGAAGATGAACAGTGTTCCAAAGTCTCTAGTAAAGTTCCTCCTGACACTCCTAACAGGTACATCCACAGAAGGTAATAACCCATCCTAGAGGGTCCAAAGGCTCACAGCATCATTCAGCCAAGATCTAGTTTATGCTGTTACCTCTGGCAGAGTTTAGGCTACAAAACACATTGTGTTGCCTTTTGCTGTCAAGTCACTTACTGGAAACGTTGAACTTATACAGATATTGAACAGACTTGGCCATAGTGTATCATATTCTCAAATAAATTGACACAGCCCTCTGTCTTCAGAAGCAAGCAGCCAGTGAAGATGCCATTCCACTACCACAAAACATCAAGCCTGGTCTGTTCACAACATTGGCATGGGACAATATAGACAAATTAGAGGAAACGATCAGTGGTAAAGGGACATCACACAGAGTAAATGGAATTGCTGTCCAAGCAAAGCCTATTGCTGAACATCCTGCTGAGACCAGAGTTTTGCCTTGTATCCCAAAAACTAAGGTGAGAAGCATTGGAGCAGTTGAGATGGTGCTTCCCATTTACAATGCAGGAGAGCGTGCCAACCCTCCACTCGTACAGACACTTAATACTGATCACACCATTTTTCTAAAAGATGCAGCGGACAGAAACCACATGTGGCTGATGGCTCGTCTTTCCAACAAAGATGTTTGTAGCTGGACTGGGTTCAACATCCTCATCCACAGCGATACAAGTGTACAAGAAGACAGTATAGGCTATTTGCCTACAATTAATGCTCCTGCAACACAGCTATCAACAGTTAATGAAGTACTTCACCAGTCGATAAGCATCATGAAGTCTATGCAGCTCAATAACATTGTTGTAGTTTTTGACCAGGCATTGCATGCAAAAGCTGTTGAAATTACTTGGAAACACCAGGAGCCATTCAAGGGCATCATCCTTAGAATGGGAGTCTTCCATGCCACCTGTGTCTTCATGGGAACAATTGGAAAACGGTTTGCAGATGCTGGTCTAAGAGACCTTTGCGTTGAAGCAGGAGTGGTAGCTGATGGTTCAATCTTAGGGGTTATTGATAATCACAAGTATAATCGTGCAGTAAGGCTACACAAACTGCTCTATGAGGCTTTCTTGAGACAAGCGTGGGAAGGTTTTCACCCTTGGTTAGAAAAGAATCATCAGGAGGATCTCATTCACTTGGAAGCAACGCTGTAAGCAGTCAACAATCTGTGTGAAGAAGTATCACAAAAAAGATTTGAGGAAACCCTTGAGCAAGATTCATGACCGCGTATTCTGGTATAGTTCAATGAGTACCTCAGCTTCCTCAGAAAAGACAACGGTACCCTGTTTGCCTTCTGTATGTCTTATGTGGAGTTGGTTGAGATTCTGTCTTATTCGAGCATCGCAAGAGGGAAACTGGATGATGCATCTTGCAGCAATTAGAGCCATTATTCTATAATGTCAATTAGAAAGCATGCCTGGGCACAGTGATTAATTGGATGTACTTCTATTGTAGTACTACTACAATGAGTCTCTTTTTCTCTTTGAAATTAAAAAAAAATACATTTAACATTGCAATATATTAAAAAAAGTAAGTATAGTAGCTTATAAATACAAACATGCATTGAATTTATTTTAATCAAATTTGATATAAAATACAATTTGGGATTTGTTTAAACTTCATAAACATTTTTAACACAAACATGACCATGTAACATGTTTTTAATATTACAATATTACAGTTTGGCAGCAAAAATATAAAAAAATAATTAAAATGAAAATTGAACTATAGATTTTTCAAGACATACATTTATTCTACCCTGAGATTACTTTCAACTTTGCAAGATAAAGACATGCGTGTGTCTTATATGGTTACCTAGAAATTAATGTCCCATTTGAGGTTTAGGAATGTACAGATGCTTCATCTATGCTCTTTTCATCTAAGCAAGAAAATTTTGCATCCCTCTTTCCACTCTGGCTCAGACTCTATGCATCCATTCTGTCGACGGGGATCCTATTGGAAGAGGTACTGTAACCTACTGAACCACATGAACATCTGTACTCCCCAATTGGGAGACATTACCCTCCTCCATCAGGAGAACATCTCCTTCATCAAAAGGTAAGTCAGCCGTGAACTTGCTCACTGAGGGACTGGGACCACACATTGTTGTATCTACCTGTTATCAGGAAATGAACAGCAAAGTTTGAGGAAGTGTGTGGATGAAGCCGACAAAAAAAGTTATATCTGGCCATCCACATTAGCTGCTTAGGCTAAATTCTTCTTTGTAGAAAAGAAGGGAGGTGGCCTTCATCTATGCATAACATAGACTAAACCTGGTTACCTCCAAGTACCCTTACCCATTTCCTCTTATTCCTTAGGCCCTCGAACAATTACACCTTACTTCCTCAATGATTTCTCAGAGTCCCCCATTTATACTACTATTTTTGTCAAAAGGGACTGCTCCTGATTTCTACACCTTGTTCTTGTGCACTACTTTCCTACAGCTTAGGAGACTGCAGATGCCCTCCTTAACCTTTGGCCTTTCCGAAGACATTGTAAATATGTATGCATATCTGCGTGTCTTTTTGTTGATGCCTCCTGCCTCTCTGTCCTGTTGTTTACATTATCATTGCTGTGTTTATGTTTGCTCGATCGACTGACCTGTGTCTTTTTCCAGTGTTTGTACTTAAAATGCAATTTTAAATTTTTCTCCCTGCAACCACCTCATTAAAGCTTTTAATGTGCTCATTGTATTCCTGTGTGTACCTTGGCTCATGCAGACACATATATAAATTAGGAAAATGTTCAATCACTCTGTGGGTGTGGTGGGTGTGGACTGGGTAGGCTCTAATCTTAGACTTCTATGGGACTTTTATACCTCAGTTATATAAAACTTATGGATACAAACACATTAACATACATTAAATTTACCTTACATACAGTACACATTGATACTCACTGCCACCAGGTTATTTATTTATTTATAAATATCTATCTTTTTAAGAGTTATCATTCTGTGACCTAAAACCACTGAAAATATTATCAAACACCAATACTAAAATATAATATTACATGTTAAACTCCAGACAACCACATAGATAAATGACACACAAAAGTCAAAGGTCAGTTCCAACCCATTTCTTCTGGTGGAAGACAATTCTCTTTATTTTCTACACATGTTTTGTGTAGTGTGTGTGTGTGCCTGCCTGTGTATGTGTGTATGTGTGTGTTTGTATGTGTATGTGACACAAGGAATATGGTGGAGGATATAGGAGGAGGTTAACTGGCACATACTGTAAATTAGTGTGAAAGCAGAGTTTATCTCTTTAAGTCCATTAGACACTATGATGTAAACATTTAGTCCCATTGTAGTTTTGTAATTTGTGTCCAAATATATGTTTATATAAATATGGAAAAAAAAAAAAAACAACAACAAAAAACCAAAACATTTTAACTCAAGTTATACAAAGGAAATAGCAGTATTTTGTTTCATCAGATAATCTATTGAATTTTCTGTGTCATATAAACAATGATAATTGGCATTAGCAGGCCATTTCCCAAGAAAGCATCCCCCATGCCACTGTACAAACACCACCATCCTGTATTGTTGACACAAGGCAGGTTATATTGTTTGATGCCAATTTCTGACCATGCCTTCTGCAATGATGACTGGAAGAGAGAATAGTTAAGCCAGATTTTTTTTATCTGTCTAGTTCCACTGAGCCTGTGCGCAGCAGTTATATTCATATTTTTGTAGGAATAACATTCATGAAATGTTTCAGTCTGGATTTAGGCCCCATCATAGCACAGAGACGGCATTCGTTAAGGTCATAAATGATTTACTGGTGGCCTCTGACCACGGCTGTGTCTCCTTACTTGTGTTACTTGACCTTAGTGCAGCCTTTGACACTATTGATCATATGATTCTCCTTGACAGATTAGAAAATGTTGT